>MU827335.1:108189-191579 GCA_029204205.1 Desmophyllum pertusum | reverse complement strand
CTCCTCTCCCCCCCCCTCTCGACCCCCCCCCCCCCCCCCCCCCCCCCCCCCCCCCCCCCCCCCCCCCCCCCCCCCCCCCCCCCCCCCCCTACACCCCCCCCCCCCCCCTTGCGTGGGTGTATCCTCTCAGCTCGCTCCATTTTCTAGACCAAATCGTTAGCACCCAAAACTCTAGGAGAGAAGGTCAGATCAATAGGCTGCCCCATCGGAAACATCCACTTTCCGGTGTTTCAGACACGAGATGATACACTTGATAAAGAAATAGTTGACCAGCGTCAAGACCACAGTTGTAATATTTCACGGAATATTTGTGATTTCTGCCGACGATGCACAGACATTCGAAATCATCGATACAAATAAATCCGCCATCAAAGATCATTAGCCTGTGATCAGGCTCCCCGCCCCACGTCCGCGCTCGGCGGATTTCTCTCGAGAGCCTGATCTCAGGCTACAAGATCGTAGCCTGCGGGTGCAGCTCGAATATAGGACGGGAGTATACGGTGGTGTTTAGTCTGTAACTGGCGAGTCAGGTATCTCGTTTGCCTATCCACTTCTGGATAAGGTAAACGAGAGCTCTGGGAAACGAGATACGAATGGTTCGACTGCCGAACTAATCTCGTTACCCAGACCCACTCTGTCGTGACCACTGTCTCACTGGTCCCCATGGCCGAGGGAGATCTGGGTACGAGATTACTACCGAAACTTAATCAAATTCCAATCACGTGATTGTTGTTCGGATTGAGCTCAATTAATCGATCCCTTTCAATTAAAAAACGTTACTTGTATCATTCAAATGTCTATAAAATTGTCGAGTTTTTTAACGCCTCTGATGACAAGTCCACAGGTAGCGCCAAGACAATTGTTAACAGGGGGGGAAACTTTTTTGTGGAACCCCGATATACCTATTTCAATTAAAGGGGCACTGTCACGGCATTCGCATGCGCGAAAAACTGCTCACTTCCTTGTCGACCATAAATTTATTTGGCCGCCATTCCATAATGGACGGTTAGTGGAAAAATATTTGCATGTATTTTGTTTCGTAATCACGATTATGTAAAAACAGATAAAGTCATTAATATTACTGTAACAGCGTGCGCTGTTCGCATACGTATTCCAAAACATGATTTGCATACAAAATATTTTTGCAACGGCCGTAACGCAACGCACTTTTGACAGCCAAGCTTAGATTTATCCATTTGTACAGAAGTTTTCAACGGATAACCGTTGCCGTTGGAACGGCCGCTCAATATTTTTTCTCAACGGATTACCTGGCTAGCTTCGAACGGGTGAAGATGATTTTTTTTTTCTGAACGTGTAGCAGCAGCCGTTGGAACGGCTGAAGATTTTTTTCGAACGGGTAGCGGCAGCAGTTCGAACATTCTTTTTCGAACGGGTAGTAGCAGCCGTTCGGCTTGCTAAACCGTTGTGGGTAGTGAACGGCTTTTAGCCTTTCGAACGGAAAGCCGTGTTGTACGTTTTTGCGTGAGAGGTCACAAGCTGAGGTCACATCTGTTTCGATCACTCGTCTCCTCAACAACAAATGTGTCGCGAAGACAGTATCTTATCACTGTATCCTTCGTAACCTGCAACGAATTTCGCTTCAAGCCATGTTTTGAAACTGTTATCTTCAAGATAAATGCGTTTATGGGGTTTAATTTGTCCACGCTCTCTTGGCTCTTGTCGGGGTATTGAATATTCTTTTTCGCCCAGAATTACTACGCTTTCCACCGTGCCGCCGCCGCCGCCGCCACTAGTCGACGCCATTTTGGATTTGGCAACTCAAACTTGAAAAAGTTAGCCTAAACCTTTTTCAAGTTCGACTCGCGAGACTGGCGCATGCGTCCTTGTGACAGTGTCCCCTTTAACGTTGTCGGATAGAAATGTTGTAAAGCCCGCAAGACAAGACCGAAAGGTAGCATGAGTAAAAGTAGAAAACTGCTGCACGCCACCGAAATACTAATGCATATGAGAAGTAACATGAAAAACATTATTTCTAACGTTTCCTTTTTGTTTTAAACCTGTAGAAGTAAGCTACTTTTAGCCAAAACTTATCTTAGCAGAATCAGCTAGTGCAAAAAACATGGAAAAACAAATTATCTAATTCGGGGCAAACCATATACATCACGTCCGAAAAATAAAAACTTGTAGATTTCTTTTCCACCGATATGCAAATAATGAATACCCAGACTACCAATCGGTCTTGTCTTGTAGGCTTTACGATTTCTATCCGACAACGTTAATTGAAATAGGTGTATATCTAAGTGCCAAAGGAAAATGTGTTCGTTATAACGGGAGTTCGTTATATGAGGGTTCTACTCCATATATTTTACTGTAACGTCAATTGGCCGCGCTGACGAATATCGCTCGTTATAGCGGGGACTTAGCTATAAAGGTTCCACTGTATTTTGTTGGAAAAATGAAAAATACAGAGGCAAGAACTCTGTTACACGAGATACATACATGAGATAATACAACGAGGCTTTGCTTTGATTAAAAAAAAACTTTAATTGATCTACAGACATAACGCACATGATACTTGCATAGTTGGCTTAGATATGTTGACTTACATTTAAATACGTTACTACGTGACAACATTTACATAATATATATTATAATCCATCAAAATTTTTTCTCGCACGCGATTGGTCTAAACACGTCACGTGACGCAGCCAAAACTGGGGAATATCCGGGTGATATTCCCTAAGTGATATTCCCCAGTTTTGAAAATTTGCGTTTCACGTTGCAGGTTCAGTTTTCGTCTCAAATAAATTGCTAAATTAAATAGGACTGATTGTTTTGAACAGACTAGAAATATTTTTGAACGCCAACATAATTATTTTGATGTTTAACAGCTTGGCCGACCGAGATCTTCCACGGCAAACAGAGCGGCCTTGTGAACAAATATTTGAAGGATAATAACTACAATAGCCTCCATTTGGCTTCAAAAAATATGCTCGGATATTTGTCCGCGGACATTATCTGTTCCTCGAAGCTCACAGTTTTCCTCGAGCTTCGCTCTTGGAGAACTGTTCGCTTCTTGGAACAGATAATGTCCGCGGACAAATATCCGAGCATATTTCCTCGCCAAACTGGAGGCTATTGTTTATATGTAAGCTTATATACAGCTGACTCCCGATATTAAACTCCAACCTTCATGGGAAATTGACTAACGTTTGAGTTATCGGGAGTTCGAGTTATCGAGGGTAAAATTAGTAAGAAAATGACCTCAAGGACAAACGAATTTATTTCGAGTTAGAGGGAGGTTCACCGAGTTATCGAGGGTAAAATTAGTAAGAAAATGACCTGAAGGGAAAATGAATTTACTTCGAGTTAGTGGGAGGTTCACCGAGTTATCGCGGAGGGTTTGAGTATCTGGAGTCAACTGTACATTCAACAAACTATTAAATAATGATCATTTTTACATTACGTTTACAGTACTAAATCAGAATTAGTTTAACCATAACAGTAATGAAAATTTTGAAAGTTGATAGAGATTGTTTTCTTGGTATTCAGGCCCGTAATTGAAAGACATCAGGCAACTTTGAAAATGCTTTATATGGGGTTAGATGTCCCCAGGTAGCTTTTTAAATTTCCTGTGGGGGAGGGGGGGGGGGGGGATTGGGTACTAAATAAAACGATGTTTTTGACAAACAATCAAGTAGTACAATATATTTGTAATAAAACTATTTGATTCATAAAATATTTTTGCATTACTTGTAACACTCATGTTTAGAGTCCCTACATAATGACTGACATGAACACCGCAAGCTCATTTCTAAACTGATATGTTGAATGTTTTGACAGACTATACATTCAAATAATACTGTACCTTACGTTCATGTTATGTCGATGGAGCAATTTTCAATCGTGGCAAAATTAATCCTGAATTGTTTTGGCTTTGCTTTGCTATCAGCAACGCTCTGTGATTGGTTTAAAAAGCTCGCGCGCTTCCTTGTCAACCAATCAGATGCAAAACCAACCGAGACTTGTTCATGCGCGTTTTCCCGCGCTTGGCGCCGGTTACGTGTATCTGCTTCGAGTTCTCATTGGTTCCTTGTGTTTCTTACGTTTGTTGTGATTGGCCATTGCAATTGCTTTGGTTTTGGTTTTACGATACTCAATTGAAATCCGCTCTCAACTGATATAATTTTGCTCACCATGATACAATGCGTTTATATTATGTGATACCATCCTACAATATAAATTACTGATCAATAAAAGTTATGTTCATTAGTGTAATGATCTGATGTATTCATATGATAGACTACAAACATAATATTATATATGTAGTATTATATAGCACTATCAGTCTATCGGATAATTTTAAACCTATAACTTAGGGGTAATCACTTTCCACCTTTCCCGAATCATAATATTTTTTTGTATTTTATGTTGTTTTTGATATTTTGTCTTTTTAAGTTGTTTATAAAACAATTTTGTATGAATAAATGGCAGGGAATTACAATTATTTACAACAGGATTCTTTATTAAAGGGGATTTTGTATTAATGTTGATATTGACATTTTTGTCCTTTTAACAATTTTTGTATGAACACATGACATGAAATTACAATTATTTACAATATGATTCTTTTCAACTTTAAAACTTGTTTTCATGCACGACAGGTGTCATGCTAACGTGGCTTAAATTTAAATAGTGCCAGTTAAACCAAACTTCTTAATACAAACTGTTCAATTGATTGTGATATTTTGATAAAGAAAAACGATAATCAAATAAATTAATTTAATTATTTATCGAGGGTGTTCAGAGAACAGCAAAGGTGACAAATCAGTAGCCGTCATTGGATTTGTCAATAAAATCAAAGGGTCGTACGGATCTAACTCGTGAATGAATACTGAAATTAATAGCATGATTAACATTTACAGCCTATCGACCGAGCGCGTGAAATTTATCCATCAACTGCTATAACCCGTTCATTGCTTTCACATTCACGAGTTAAAAAAAGAATGGAGAACTGCATTCGCCCTTAATTCGAATCGAGGCCGGAGGCTCAGCGTGCGATCCGCTTGATCAAGTTTTCGTGTAGACTTTACGTAACATTTCCATATTTCTTTAGTTCCTAATTTCTAAGGTTGGTGTTTGACAGAATGAGTCACATGGTGCGCTCGTGGCAAAATGGTGTAGGTTCGTGTCTTCTATAATCTGATGACGCAATAGGTTCGAATGCACCAAGGGGAGGGGGGATTATTCTTTTTTTGGTCCTTACACACACTTCGACCAAAATACTGCCGACTAAATGCAAACAGAAACTGAAACATGAACGACTACTTAAGAGTTATTTCTGGATCCCCTGAAACTACTCTTATGCTCAAAATAGATTTTAAACGAAAGATTCTCTACGTTTTGGTACGCAAAGCACTTTAGGACATTTTTCTGTCCAGCTTTGCAATAAACTGCAAACGAGTGGTGTCGCTCCATATCATCGAGGATGTCCATAAACACTCCGACAGTGGCGCCTTTACCTCTTTTTCGCTCCATTCTCTAGGAGACATTCGGTAGGTTGATAAGTATTGTTGAGCCTTTCAATGTCGACCCCTGTCAAATCCAAGTTTCTCGCCCAAAAATGCGGTAGCGGTGAAGAAAGGGGTTTTGTGATTCAGATTTAAGCAAATCTCATAGTAGATTTTCCCTGGAATTTATGTAATAGCTTGCTCTCGTTTGTCAGGTATAGTGATCGTCAAACAGTTCTGGCAAAACAGGTAAGTCTGGTCTGTTGGTGTGTCACGTGGCTCTGAGGATGGAGTGCATGCAGATTCCTGTATGTCATCGCGTCTTGGTGCCAATGCTGCCCCCTGTGTCGTGACACAGATAGCGAGGGCAGAGGGCAATTGCCTAGGACAGGCAAAGGTGTGCTGAGCCTCAGCATCATGGAAATTCTTGCTTGCGCCTTCTGCGTTTTGTTCACCTGTAAATCAATGCTTAATTGCGACTCATCTGCAAGGAAACTATTGTAATAAAGAATCTGCCATTCATTAGGGATTTACGCAAGGCATCCAGTTTCTGCCATGTACTGGCCATGTGCGTCTTTCCCAGAAAGACAGATTGTTTTCTTTCATGCAGCAAAATATGTGGGTTCCCTCTATTGACAACACCACTGAGGTTTGAGCTCTCGAGGATCATGCGTTTCACATTATTGAAGGGGAGGCCTTTCACTGTGGTGTCCATTGATTGCTGTTATCTTGCATCCTGGGCTGAGATATGGGACATCGCGGCAGGCGTTTCACCAGCAGCAATTTCGTGATAATGGACCACGGCTGTTCAAGGTTGATTCTGTATAAAAAAAAATTGAGAAGTGCAAAAGTATTAGTTTTTATTATGATTGCCAGTGTAAATTGGTGGTTTTATTATGTTTGCTTGTATGAACAACAACATCAGAAAACTAACAGATTATAAAGACGGCAGAAAAATGAAACGTTCCATCCAAATTAACGCTTTGTAACGTTTTTCATAACCGAGTTATTACGAAGATAATTTCTGAAAATTACACTACAGTTGACTTCCGATAACTCAAACCCTCGATAACTCGAAGTAAATTGTTTTCTCTCATAACTTTCTTACTAATTTTACTCTCGATAACTCTAACACGGCCCATAAATTTGTACAAGAAGTATAGTAGATTCTACCATCAATTATCATTAGCTTTCACTTTTTTAAATTATTATCACGTCTGAAAAATTAAAAAATGAAATAATAATATCCGGTTTGTGACAGTTTCAGAAACACGTCATTCGGGATATCACAAATTTCAATTGCTTCGAAACGAAGCACTGAATCGATACCAAACGTTGCACAAAGATTAATGTTTTGTATGTATAGAATATCGTGAAAAGAATAGCTTTGTAGATTAGAATTTGATGACGTTCAGATGAAACCGTTAGTCGTTAGTTCAAACCTGGTCAGAGTAATAATGTGACGATGGACGATGATGAATTATGATGATGATGATGATGATGATAATGATGATGATGATGATATGAAGCACCTTTATGTAAGAGGGTGACACTAAATATGATGTATCACAAACATCAAATGCTTGTTTGTGGAGGTAATGAAAAATGGATAATATATCGATGGGTAAATGAAGAGATCTTAAGTCGTCATGGTATAATTATACTAGCTTGTGCGATTTATTAGTGTAAGTTACCTCAACAAACAGAAATTAAAGCCAAACTTCGTCCTCGGATTTCTCTTCAACTCAAACTTCAAGTCTTCTCCCATCCTAAATACGCTGGTGAGTTAATCGCAAATCTGGTTAAGATATCCTTAAAAAGAGGACAAACAGAAAAAACATGGTAAATGTTTACAATAGGCCTTATTCACGATAACCGCCATAATGGTTTTCATTTCACAATGCAAATTAGCCACGTGATATTTCTGAGGGGGCCAAAAAAACTTAAAATCGCGAGATTTTAACCACTTTCTTTGTATACTAAAGATTTTTTCCACAGACATTTTAATCCTATAAGCATTATGGTAATGGTATTTATATAGCGCATTTTTCTATAATATTCAAATGCGCTTTACAATTCAACTCAGGGGTGAGATCGGACGTCAGCTTGTAAAGGCGCCTGTGGCAGCGCTATCAGTCCATTCAGTTCTTACCCCACCCACCCAACCATGAATACATTGTGAACAGGCCAGACCACAACACCGGGGACTACGTCCCCTACTCTTTTCGAACAGTCCCCTACTATTTGTTACGAGGAGATGAAGGAGACAAGGCCAACGGCTTAACGTAACCGCCCAATGACGCGATCATCTGAACTGAGACAAGGTGTTTGAGCACAGCCAGCATGATCTTACCAGTTATTTTAAGGACCCTGGTTGTTGGTCCGGCCGGGATTTGAACCACGACCTCCCGCCTCTGCAGTCTGGCGCCCAACCAACTGAGCTAACCGTGAGGCGGCGGTTAAAGTAAACAAAACCGGCACTTCAATATGAGTTGTTTTGATGCTCTTGTAAAAATAAATGGCATGCATAGTTACAATTCAGAATATAGAGTAACCATTCCAACCTAATAATAATTACGATAATAGCTGTCTAGTATCTGACACTCATATATAATTTTGGAACATATATTTGAATATTAGGGCAAGCAGATTCTCCGAAAATTGTCTTCCTTCCAATGTTTATCCCCACGTAATGGCTAATTTTCATTATAATACGAAAAACCATCATGGCGGTTATCGTAGAAACGATGGCCTGACTGATGTGCCTCGTCCCCAGATTTCTTCTGCGCGAGCTTCCGGCTGGCCAAGGGAAATCTGGGGACGAGATTAATGTGCCTCGACTCTCCACTCAGGTGTGATAAATGGTTAAGGGCAAAGATAAACCCTCCCGTACATGCCAACCGAATCTTCAGGACAACACATAATTCTTGCTCAAATTTAGCAAGAAACGCCCAAACAATAATTATACATAAGCGTGGGAGACTATCGGAAATATTGCTGACCCTCCTATCACGTTCGAAAATCTCGGATGAATTTCGGTAATCTTCGGGTCATCTTCGGAAGGATTCGGGTCAACTTCGGAAATCGTCGGAAATCTTTGGGTCAACTTCGGAGTAATTTAAATTTAACAAAAAATTAACGAAAAATGCCCTCTGTCTAAACCAATCAGAATTCAGAATTTTGTCCTCTATGTTATTAGACATAAGAACATACCAACTTGTCTCCATTGTCTTCTCTCAATTGTTAGTTTGAACTGCTGTTGTGGATTAAGTTGGTGAATAATTTGCTGCACTTCTTTGTATGTCTTGTCCTCAAATCTATGCTCATTGATGGCAATGACTTTGTCTCCTCGTTTAAGTCGACCCTTCAGGTCTTTCTTTTGTACCTCAATCTTGTCAACCAGTGCATACGTTTTCTTGCTGTCATTTAAATCCTGAAGACAGATAAGACAGTAAAAAGCTGCGATAAGGGGTGAACTATGGATCAGTAAGAACCTGCAGGCTGAAATTTAGCAAATTAACCCCCAATATGTAAAAACCAGCCTGACAAATGAAGCAGGTTCTTATTCAGCAGAGCTGTCCATAAACTGCCCGAATTACAGACATAAGACAGTTACACAAGTTTAGTTTGTTGTCTTACCTACATGTAGAGACTAATAAGTTATTTTTTATTTTATTTTTTTTACAAACAGACTTTATTTCATTACAAAGACAAAAAAGTTACAGAAATTACAAAAAATTACAAATTATTTCATATATACAATAGATTAGCTACAACAGCCGCGCAATAGCTGCTGTGCATTAACTTATAATTAGGTTCTAACTTACTATACAACAGAGACTAATAAGTTGGCATGGACGATTTCTGAAATTTGGGGAGCAGGGAAGGCGCAGTGGTGAGAGCACTTACCTCTCACCAATGTGGCCCGGGTTCGAGGCTCAGAGCCGTCGCGAAATGCTATGTGGTCATAGTCATAAAACTAGTGCCAAGATTGCTAATAATTAATCTATAACCACTTACCAGTGATAAGACTGCTAATTTTATAATACAAAACAATACTGGCTCACTGAGTGGTAACTTACATTGTGAAAGATTCCAAGAGTGAAAGGCAGCATGCGCCTGGTGTTTTTAATGTCGATTGTCACCAAGGTCTTGACTCCAGAGATTACATTCTTGGTGTTCTGTTGGCTTTCTTATCACAAGGATCAGAACATCCGTTGACATGCACCTTGCACGTTCTCCAAAAAGGTTTTGTCTCTGTCAGTAGTGCTTGTACCATTGATTGACGTTATCCAGTCGCCAGCTTCCAAACATATTTACAGCATTGCCATTCTCCTGTATCTCACGCACAATCCAGTAGTAATATGATGGAATCCTATCTGCATCCTAAAACGAAAGCAAAGGCTCATTTAGATTTTTGTGTAACAGAGCTCTTTATCTCTGCTGATTTTATATTTTCCCAACAAAACAACATCTGACTGTCTTGCGTCATATACAGACCCCTACACAAGGCTTGTCATTGTTGAAAACACTTCGTTTTTCACACATTTACCCCTCCCACCCCTGTGCAATATTGACAAAACACATGAGTGCATTTTGTCCATTTTCCAACATTAAAAGGGGAATTACGGGGTGTTGACACGTATTTTTATAGTTGCTATGGTCACGTTTTTGCATGTCCCGTTTCGTTTTCAATTACCGGTGAATGATGTGACGGCTTGTAGCTTGGGCTGCGCAGAGGCGTGAGAAAAAAATAGATACCGAGATGTTTGAATAATAGCGGCAAGACGAAATCGTTTTCGTGCGTACACTCCTGGAGTACCCCTCGCAATTTTGGATGGATGTGCCGTCCAGAGCCTGAATCCCTAACCATATTTCGTTCCAAAAATATTATATGAATTTTCGTGCAGCAATGCTTTCCGTCTAACCGTTGGGTACTGTGCCTTATGTAGTGTCGCTTCGACGCGTACGGTGTTTGATTTTATGATTTTGACCATTGTAGTGATAGAATAGGTTCTATAACTTCTAGTGGAGCCTACCGCGCATGGGCACAAGCTGACATAGTCCCTTTAAACGTATTTTTAAAAGTGTTATGCTAATTATAAATTAAGATCAATTATTTTCTTGGAGAAAACACATCCTGGTTTTCCTAAGATAACTTCCCAACTTTCTGTGAATGCGTGTTTCTGTAAACACTATATAAACACTGCTGTAAACATTGGTGTAAAACATTTCAAAAAAATCCATGCTTCCCCTGAAAGCTTGGATACGACACTCCTTGGAAAATCATGTACACAGCTTAATTGCCTTGAAAGCCGGGAAATTCCGGATTTCCCTTTTTAACGAGTAAATGCGCATGCACAATAAACGAAGTTGATGTGGTTGTGGGGAAATTTGCTCGCCCCAGGCTCTCTCCCACACAGATGTAAACTTGTATGCGCAATTCCGCTGACCAGTGCCAACGACAAGGGAGGAAAAGGAGAGAGAGAGAGAGAGAGAGAGCCTGGGTTGTGTATCGCATCGAAAATGGCGTCCTTTTACTCAGGGGCACCCAACGATTCGTTTCGGTGGAATATCTGTTCGAAAGGCCTATAATCTCCTCAGACACTCGGTTAGGGAAATGTCATCTCGAACTTTCTTATATGGAAAAATTAATGCCTTTTGTTTTCGGAGAGATAAAAATGTCCGTTTGGGTAGACAAAAAAAGGTCAGCTAGGATTTTCGGAAAGCCAAATTGAGCTCATAAATTCGGGTAATAAGATTTCAATCCCTAAAATTTCTGAAGTTTGAAAGATCAGCTAACGTATCCGAACAGATAAATTTTTCTTAGCGTTTAAAAATAAGCCATTTTAAAAACTGCACAAAAAGCACAATGGGCTTGGAAGTAACAAGTGGGGGCAACGTCTTATAAAATCAACAACCATTCTGTCACCAGAAGCTTATCACCTCGGTGACAAGCTCCTGTGTCACGCATTGAACATTTTAATACGTCTTCGCTTTCATTGAATTAAAACTCTTTTATAGCGCCATGAACTGATGAAGGCTGGAATAATTTCCTGCTAAAGTTTGTTTTGTGACGATGAGACATTCAGATGAGAGTGAGCGGCGTGAAGTCCTCTGAAGTCCTTGCGGTATATAAAAGAGGTATATATCTGAGCTTCTTTCAAGGGTTTTCTGTTTCCAATGTGATTGAAATTGAGCGAACGTTCATGGACATTCACAGAATAATTTGAAAACATCAGCTCATCTAGTTTTATAATTTTGGAGTTCCCATGCGAACGGTTAGTTATTTTCATTGTGGCCAGACCATGACAAAACAAGGCCATCCCCATAAAATGCTTTGTTTCCCATCGCCCGACCGACGACCAATTTTTTCAAAAGAAAAAAAAAAAGTTTCTGATTCATTGCCTGCGCCCTTTTCTCGGGTGTTTCCAAGTTTAATATGCTTTGTTTCGAGCTGGTGCTCATGCGCGGTAGGGTCCACTAAAAGCTCAATCTCGACCCAGAGCCCTTCTCTTTTGCGCATGACCGAGGGAGAGAAGAGCTCTGGGGAACCCTTAACCTGCGATCAGGCCCTCCTCTAACTACTTGGGTCGATGAGAGGAGGGCCTGATACAATTACTTACCGGATCGCATGTACAACATTCAGATTCTGAATGTTTTCCTGATTGGTCGAAAAACAATACTTCCGTCAATCATGCGTACCTAATATGGCTTTTGTCAATCCGGCGTGCCACGCTCGATTAAAGTACAAGAAAGGCCTTCTACTTTCCCACTCCGCTACCGCCTTTTGCGAAGGGAAGGACTCTTCTGAATCATTACAAGGCCAATATAAAGATCTTACATTTAAAATGGCTGAAGCTTTCCGCTTAAAAAATGGTTATTTGATTCAAATTTCTAAACGGAATCATGGAATCATTCGACCATAACGACTGACTAGACATGTCTAGGATCCACGTTATTATGCAAATTTGTGTCGTGTAACGCAATCGTAGTCAGTGCTGTTTTCGGAATGAAATTGATGGCAAAAACACAGTCGAAGGCTCTATTCTACTTCAAAATGCTCCTCATAATACAACATATCTTGCCCGTTAGAAATGCACTTGAAGCAAAGAAGGTCAGAAGACCGAATTCAAGAGAACGGCAAGTGTACAAATGTCACGAACTGTGACGTAGATTTGAAAATTGACAGCTTGACAGATCATTGACAAGTGGGTGGAAAGCGAATCGGCAAATAATTGTATCAGGCGTTCCTTTTCCTCTCTCTCTCTCCGCGCTCCCAGAAAGAAAAGGAAAAGAACGCCTGATCGCAGGTTAGGGAACCCTGGGACAGAGCTTGCTCTGATTGGTTTTCGCTTGAAACAATAAAAATGCTTCTGATTGGTCAATTTGTTACGCGCGAAAAGAAAAGTTCTAGGGAGGGGTGGAGAATGTGTAGTCATTTGTAAATAATGGCGGCTGCGAGTTAGCTGCCAAGTCTTTTGCGAAGCTGCGTTGACTTCGTTGGAGGAAGTTCTCGAAGGGATATTGGTACAAAAAGGATACCGTATGTATTTTTTAAATATCGTCACTGATCTATGAGCTGCTTCCTCGTGATTTTCATGTTTATCTATTGAGTCGGAGTGGAGAAGTAGTTCAGGCCGAGCGGACAGAAACAGTTCATCTTTTGTCGTTTTAATCGATCTCTCGATCGATCTCTTCTTTTATATCGCTCAGATCCACTCTAGGTGATGTACCAGAACTTAATATTTATTAGAGAAAGGACATTTTTGCGATATGATATACCCTGTGTTTTGAGTTTCGAGATTTTGAACATATCGTAAAAGAATCGTGGAAATGGCACAGTGACAGGACTACAATCGAAGCTCTCGACCTCTGAGCGGACACTCTCGTATATTTTAAGCAGACGGCTCTACTTGCCACCCTGACAAAGCCCCGCTTGAACTCTAGCTCATGCAAACTAGCTCTGTATTTACACATTTTCGTAAGCGGCAAGCTCCATTTGCGGACAATTTTTCTGATTCCCGAGGGTGTCCGACTGTTTATTTCAGTATTTTTGCCGAAGCTTTAAGTAAGGTTCCTATGTTGGTTGTTGAAATGAGCTGGTCCTGCACAGTTATTTTATTTACCTTTTGAAAAATATTCTAACCGCTTTATTTATTATCTACATTTTCAGAATTTTAAAGTGAAATAAATATTATTATGTTGTTATTGAAGTCGTTTATATTTATTTTTTCAGGATGTTCTGGTTTTCTCCAAATTTATTCAATTCGTCAAATATTATGGCGAACACTGCATCACACTAAATAAGTACTAAGATGTAAAGTATTTGAGTCATGACCATGTTATTTGACCATGTACAATAGGTCTTATTTTACATGAAAAGGTGCCTTGAATCAAAATTTGAACTTTCATTCTTTAATTTACATGCCTTAAATTAATTAACCGAGATAATCCAGAAATTTCACAGGTAGCAATTACACTGTTTCTGCATGTCATGTAGGGTGAGGGGATGTCTAATTTGAGCTCTAGAAAGCCTTTGACCGTAAGTCTATGTTGTCATAATATTTAAAAAATTGACAGATTATTTGTGGTGGCTTTGTTTCCTGATTATACTCAAGTGTATCTCAGATTAAATGTCTGCAGTACAGGCAAGAGAAGGGGTTGGTAAATTATGATTTTTTTTAAAAAACATGTAGCTGTTAGACTGGCTGATTTGCCATGGAATTGTTCAGTTAGATACATATGTGTATCCTAACAAGGGTGCATTTGGGTCTTCAAACAAATACCATACAAGGCTTTGAACTAGCAGAAATTGCACAGGGTATCCCTGCATGTCTTGTGGAATGAAAGGGTGTCTTACTGACCAAACCAGCCCTTTCATTCCACAAGACATGCAGGGATACCCAGTGCTATTTCTGCTAGTTCAAAATCTTATATTTGCTATTCTGCAATAAAATAATTAATATAATCTTTCTAAAGAACTGGAAGAAATGAAATGGCTTCCCACTGCATACTGCATGTTTGTAGCTTTTTCATGTTATCAAGAAAAACATGTACTGGTCAGCTAACTAGCTAATATTTAGAGGCAGTTGTATTTGTATAAAAATACCAAAATTATGGCAATATGATGTTTGACATGTCTAAAAGTATCAAGAAGAGTGACAGTAAGAAGGTGAACATGTTCTTATACTGTCATTTTCTATTTGATAATGTTAGACACATCAAAAACATTGTATCACTATAATTTTGGTATTTCTACTCAAATGTTTCCCTAGACTGTGATCAGTCGGTATTCACATTGCCTGCCCAGGAAAGATTAGTTAAAGGAAGAGACTACTCGCAGTCTAATGTTTCCCTCAACAAACCTTTTATTTTAGAATAATAATAATTATTATCCCTCCACCGCATTTCTTATTTTTAAATCGACACTTAACATGGGGTAGAAGTCAATCCTGCTCCGTGTGGTGTGCAGCGGACTGGAGGGTCTGAACTTCCCTCTTCCCATACATCTAACTCCCAGTTCCCAGGGTCATTGTGATTTGCTTAATCTTGGGCAGGACACTTTAACTCTCAGTGCCTCTCTCCACACAGGAGTATAAATGGGTAGTGGAGAACGGATAGAGCAACCAAACAAAATACCGTGGGACCTGGAGGGGGTACTCGGTTCGGATATGTTTTGGGTGTTTGGGTGGGTATGTGACGCCCAGGTCTTCTTATCCTGAATCAAAATTTGGATCCCGTTTTAGAAAGAATTTGCATTCAAAATGATACCCCGTACTAGAAACAGGCCAATTTTTATACCCCGTTCAAGAAATTTACTAGCCCGTTTTTGAAAAGTCTCGAATATACACTGTAGGTACCCCATTCTAGATCAGGAGTCCCAAAATCACGACCCCGCTGGGTGGCACATACCCATATGGGTATTTTGGGGCAGTACCCCCTGGGCTGGGGGGTAACCTGCAATGGACTACCATCCCACCCAGGGGGAGTAGCAGTACTCCTAGTCAGCTTCATGCTGCAGAAACCAGGATAAGCTCCAGCAGTGCACCCCTCCAGCAGTGTGGAACAGTTTGGCTCCGAATGGCTTTACCTTCTTTACAATGTACATTAGACCCTCCCTCACTGAAGGCCTTGAAAAGAAATAAGCCCCCTGGGGGATTTTAAATAGAGTATTTATGCCGAGTTCATAAAATGTTCAGTCAGGTCCAACAAAGTATATCATATCTCAAACTTAAAAAAAAATTACAGCTACATGTATCAATAATACAGTATTGATGCCCAGCACAATAATAAAATGTAAGAAGAACCAAACCAACTCTTCTTATCCTGAGTCAACAGTAAAGTAACTAAGCTTATCTAACTCTTCCCCTAGTCAGAAGCCCGGGGGGTTACTTGACCCACTGAGGGTTTGAAACCCTGACCTTGTTTAGGACAAAAAAAACCCTAAAATACCTACATGTACCCTGTGTAGGACAACATCCTCTATTTTAGGATCCTGTTTAGGACATAATACACACACTCTTGTTTTGCACCATCCTCGGAGACCCAGGGGCAGATAGTGGGGACGAGCGAAAAAAAATCGGCAAAGAAAAGTAGGAGCGAACGAAAATAGCCCCTGGGGTCGATTTTTTCGCTCGCCCCCACTATCTGCCCTGGGTCTCCGAGGATGGTTTTGCACATTTTTAAAGTGTTTTATTGGTAATTGCAAATATTTAGCGAATGACGTTTGAATGATACACGCCAAAGACCGGCAAACATCTCCGATCACGGATAGCTAAATACTGTATAAACCATATTTTTACGATGACAATCGTGCAACCGCATACCCTGTTTAGGACAAGTTCAGCCCTGTTTAAGGACAGACTCGCATAAAATTATATACCCTGTTCAGAACAGATAGGCCAAAAACCATACCCTGTCCAGCGGCATGTCCCATAAGGGAGTACCTCCCCGGGGTCAGAAGATACTTTTCAATCTAAAAGATGACAGTCTATGGTTGCAAAGAAATTAAGGTGACAACAACACTTCATTTAATGAGGATATGCAGATAAAGTGTAAACATGTTTTATACACTCTGGCCCACAGGTAAACATAGAATGTATTAATAGAATATTTACACATATTACTAGTAAGATTATTGCCCAGACAAAGTGCTCTAGTGGAGTACCAATGGCAATGCCTCAAGAAACGCTCAATCTGCAAGACATTGAGGACCTGGGAGTTGCTGACGAATTATTAGTCTCATATACATGTATATAGTGGTCCACCATCATCCAGACCAATGGTGTGAAGGGATCCTTATAATTTAAGTGTTTTCATGGTGTACACGTATTGAATGATATAAATTATACATTTTAAATTTCTATTTTCTATGGGTTTTCTGGTAAACAATCAAATCAACGATATACAAGGATTGGGAAAGCACCAAAACACAGAGATTTTTTAAAGATCTACATTTTACTATGAATGTTTTCCTTGTTTTACATCAAATAATAATACATGCAATTTTATTATATAATACATGCATGTACTGTACCAAATAAAACCTATAATTCCAGTTTTCTCCATTCAATCTCTTACTTCACTGCAATTTTTCAGTCAAAATCTCATTAAAAATTTCAATTTAAAATCATCAGATGTTCGGAAATTATTGCACATAATGTGCAAACAAACACTGTTTCGGCAAAACCCTAACTGGAATGTTCCCTTGAAGTAGCAGCTAAAAAACGTCGAAGGCGACTGTACAGAGAGCTTGGGATCTCCGGGTGTAAAAAACATCAAATTTGAAATTTACCTTCCGTCGTCCTTTGGCGTCCACTTTAGATGTCATAGATGAAAATAATTGTGACTTTCCGAATCCGAAACCTATCGGTAAAACCCCTAACGCATCCTAAACAAACTACAGCTTCGATAAATGACTTCTGCTCAACTTTTAAGCCGTAAGTAGCAGTCTTTGCCAGCTTTAGATGAAGCAGAGTTTGGCTTTAGCACCGCCATTTTGGATTTGGATGTGGAGCATGCGCTGTGAAGGCGACATAGCCAGATTTTGGCTACGCGTGCGCAGAGTTTCCCAGAGCTTCGCTTGCGTAGTCAAGAAAGCAGCGAAGGTCTGGGGTCGAGAATGCTAAAAGCTGACACAGCGGCAAAATGAGTGGCGCGTGCGCCAACCTGCCTCACTCATTTCCATACAAACATAATGGCGGCAATTCAAAATTCCAGGAATTTGTTTTCATTTCGCGTGGATAAGGCCGTCACGGAACAGATAAGGTTTTTACCTTGAAAACAATTCCGAGAGAGACTCTTCTTTCACATATCTTTTTTAGCAAACTAGTAATTATCTTTGCAACAATAGTGAATTTTTCGCTCGAAGTCAAGCGATCGTAAGTGAAACATGAACTCTTTGAGCTATGTTTTCGTGTTTCACTTACGATCGCTCGACTTCCATTATGTTTGTATGGAAATGAGCGAGCAGGTTGGCGCACGCGCACTCATTTTGCCTCTGTGTCCTAAAAGCTAATTTGCATACGAGTTTTCAACTTGAAAACGTCAATATTTCGGCGGGAGATTCGAGGAGATAAAGCAGTCGTGAACAAATCTACGCTAATCTTGGCAATCCGTTGCATCTGGCTCACTCTTTATGTCAACTTTTCATTAAGAGATATCGAGCTACAGTTCTATTTAGTTATTTCGGTTGTTCGATTTGTGAAAAGTATCCGATATAAAGTATTACAGTGTACTTGTACTTCGAGCAAAGAAAGAATCAAGGGCAAGAACTGGCTGAAGGACCATCAAAGGAAACTGGCTAGAATGTATGACTTAATATATTCATCGTGGTTTGGAGCAACATTAAGCGCTAGTTTCTTATCACATTCAACTTTTGCTGTCCATCTTCTTTCGCCGGAGGCAAGAAAGAAATCTATCGAGTCATTGAACAACAGCTTGAATGGCGAGCCGCTTCAGTTTACTGAATGAATTTTGCCATGGCAGTAGCGGACTTATTGAGCCTTTCCTAGAATTCTGAGAACAAAATGGTGAAGAAGAATATTATTTCTTTGACAGCGAATGGATATTACAATGATGTTTCCTTTCAAAAACCACCGCGGATTCACATTCTAATTTGTTTTCGCAGAGAAGCTCACTGGCCGTACGGCGCTTATCACACTGCATTAGGGTTAGCCGGATTATGCTCGTAAAATCGAGCATTATGCTTTTGGGCGTCACCCAAGACCCCTAACGGCTTCCGACGGTCATACGAGGTATGCCGAAGATGGCCGAAGCCTTACGAAAGTTTACGAAGATCACCCGATGACTTCCGAAGATTTCCCGAAGTCTTCCGAAGATTTCCGATCTTCATCCGAAGACTTCCGAAGTTTACCGAAGATTTCCGAGGATTTCCGAAGATCACCCGAAGATTTCCGAAGTTTACCGAAGATTTACGAAGATCACCCGAAGATTTCCGAAGGTTGCCGAAGATCACCCGAAGACATCCGAAGGATTTCCCAACTTTGTCGTAAGGTTTGCGAATACTTCCGGAATTTTTATGAAGACCAAGGGCTCCTCAGCCTAAGTAATCGGTAAACACAGGAGCTGTAAACAGTATTTTTTCAGGTGTGTGTTATTAACAAGTAATCACATGATTTTTCTCGTGCAATTTGGAATAAATAAGCACTTGTAAATTTTTCAAAGACTACAAATTGCACTCGCCCTACGGGCTCGTGCAATTTTGTTAGTCTTTGAAAAATTTTCCTCGTGCTTATTTATTCCAAATTGCACTCGCGTTCATACGATTTCCTATACAAATTATGCCGGTTAAATTTCACAAATTTTCCCTTCAAATAAAAGTTCCCACCTCCCGCACCCAGAGATGATGCACGGAGCCATGCCTTGGGAGCCTGGCATAATGAGATAACCAGGCCTCCAACGAGGTAACCAGGTCTTCAAACTATGTAAAGATGTACTGGAACGAGTATGAATCATGATGATGAAAACTTTATTTATCAAGGGTGGCCCATTCAGTAGCCTCCTACGCAGACGCTCTTTGGGCTGGTCACGCAATCTTTCCTCCCCCACGTGACGAACCCAAAGAATGTCTGCGTAGGAGGCTACCCATTCAGCAACAAGGCTGGTATTCCGGATGGGCCCTGTATAACCGTTACGTGAAATCTAAAAATCTAGATAGAGTTTCTATTTTAATCCATATAAAAGGCTTTCTAAACTGGAACACAACACTATTATGCTGCAAAATATCATCATTATGGCCGGCATTATGCCCGAAATTATGCCGGCTAACCCTACACTGCACGGTACTTTTCTATTGAACGTTATTTTACTTTTCAAATTATGAAATTTCCGTCTGTTTGTATAAAATGGTCGTCTCTAATGCAACTTTTCATTTCTAAAGCAGACTTTTATTTGAATCATAGTTTTTCAAAGCGAAATAAAATGTAAACGCGATTTGCATAATTTTGTTTTGACATTTTTGGCGGCCAGCGAAGGCGTACATTCTTTAATGATTTTGTCAAAGTTCTGTTAGCAGGATTCAGACCATGAATAAACTGCTACGGAAAATAAATGGCCGAAATTTTATTTCTCAATATGAAAGTAAAAAAAGCAAGGGAAGTGTGAATTTAGCGGTTGAATGTCAGCTAATGTTTTTGCCGAAAAGTCACACATGAGTTGTTCCGTTAAATTATCGTGTTTTATTTTAATATTTGTTTTATCAATAGCCTCGTTCAGTTATTATTAAAAACATAGACTGGAAAATGCGCGCGCTCTGATTGGTTAAAAACCATGTTTTATCAGAGTATAAAATCATAGAAAAGCCGTGTTTTATCGTTTCGCGCGCGTTAAATCTATATTTTAAAGCACATAAAGAAGCCAAAACCATGTATTATACTGTCATAAAACACTCCGGGAATTTGAGAACACTTGAGAAATTTAGAAAACACTCGCCTGCGGCTCGTGTTTTCTAAATTTCTCTCGTGTTCTCAAATTCCCGTCGTGTTTTATGACAGTATAATACATGGTTTTTGGCCTTCTTTATTTGTTAAATAAATCAGTGTGTGAGGGGGGGGGGGGGGGGGGGGGGGGGGGGCTCTCCCTTGTGACAGGGTTTGGTTTTTGAGCATTTTTGTCTTCCACAGGGTAACCCATGTAATATTGCATCATGCTAAGGAAGACGGAGAAATTCTCTTGTGGTTAATTTTTCATGTTCAACGAGGGAAAAAAATGTGTTTTCGCCTCAACATGAAAATAAATGTGAATGACATATATGCTGTGGAATTGTGTTTAAGAAAAACTATTATGTTTTTGGGACCGGGTTTTTTATAGTTCGTTTACTGGTTGAGGTGCATGTATTAAACAGAACAGAAATTCTCTAGTGGCTATTTATTTGCATGTCTCCTGACTGCTTGAGGTGCATGTATTAAAACAGAACAGAAATCTCTAGTGGCTATTTATTTGCATGTCTCCTGGCTTCGTTTACAATGTAATGGAAAAACCCCTCTTGATCAAAAGGTCAGTCATGCGTTTTTCCTCGTAACTAAATTGACATACTGTAATTGTATGAAGAAAAAACTGTTATTTTCCATTGTCTAATTCAATATTTCGAATGTTTCTTTAAAGGAGTACTGACACGACACGAAAATCGAAATTTTCTCTAAAAGTAGAAAGAAATTCTACAGAAAGACTGTGGAAGAGAAATTCTCCAGTGGCTAATTTTAGACACTGTCGGATTGCGTCATGTCAACCGTGTGGATTTCGCTTGTTTCTTTGTAAAGAACATGAAAAGAGCACTTACACGATACGAAAATCGAAATTTTCTCAAAAAGTAGGAAGAAATTATCCAGAAAGCTTGTGGAAGAGAAATTCTCTAGTGGCTAATTTTAGACAATGCAATTGCAATGTCAACTGGGGAAAGTGCAGTGACTACGAAAAAAACAAGTAGTCACGCCAGTCTCGCTAAAGTCCGTAGTTTGCGTGAAACCGGAAGCCGATTCCCCGCTGGGATCGAATAACGCGCAAAGGTCACACCGCCAAATTTAGCACATTTTGCCAACAACACTGCTGTTCACTGCTGTGGGACATTTGTCTTTGCTTTTTTCAATGCGATTCCTGTAATAAACTGAATACATGTACGCACTTACACGACACTACAGAAAGCCTGTGGAAGAGAAATTCTCTACTGGCTAATTTTAGACGAGATGCGATAACATCATGTCAACCGTGTAGAAGGGCTAGGGCTAGTGACCATGAAAAAAAACCGGTCCATTTCTAGAAGCGGCCGCCATGGGCGTCGTCGGCCGCTTAATAATTTCATGCGAGGTCTGTCCTAAACAGGGTCTGAAACCTGTCCTTTTTCCGTTGCTTTCGGCGCGGAGGAAGAGAGACCCTGGGAACGAGGTTGAGATCGGTTGCGTTTGCCGCGTATAGTCAAACGTGATTCGCTAAATTGCAAACCTAAACAGGGTCCTAAAATAGAGGATGTTGTCCTACACAGGGTCCAGGTTTTTAAACCCTCGGCGGCATCCTATACTCCAACATGGGTCAAGTACCCCCTCCCCCCCCTCCCCCCCCGGGCCCGGAGTCACCACTATAGGTATTTTACATGTGATATTATTCACGAGTTGCTCATATCGAAAGAGCTTTTGATTCTCAGTTAAGCCGGAAAAAAGCTGCGGGACAAAAACCCCTGTTCTCTGTGCCGGAAATGATGACCATATATAGCTTAAAAGCTGCTTCGATCTAAATAATCTAAGAATTTGCTGGCGTTGCACATTTGAAAGATTCCTACAGCTAAAAAAGATGTAAAGTCTATCAGAACTTGACTCAGCAATAGCAGCATATTAAACATTTTATTTAGACGTTTTATCCGTGATTAGACATCGGAAGATGGTCACTCTGCACTGTTAGTCCCGTTTCCGTTCAATCGACGTTCAACACGGAACATGGACTGCACCGAAGAAGCTTGAAGATATTAAACACTGACGGTGTACCCCAGGTTTACCGAGCCGGTAATTTATTAAATTATGTTGGCGGAGTTTATAAATGTACAACCATGATATCCTGTCTGTTAGTCTATCGTGTAATCCACAATTAATTAACTCGTCATGCTAAACACAACAATGAAGTGAAACAGAATAGTCGCTCTTGTCCAAATCATTACTCAGATCGGTGTTATCTAATAAACTTTGACTTATATAATTACGTACCGTTTTGATTGAAATAGAACAGCCAAGATTCTCCGCCAGTTGGATACATCTCACGGCCTTAGTTCTGGCCCGAAAGTTATTAGACAGGGATAGCCAAGGACATTGCGTACACTGGCAGTGCATTTTTCTTCATCGAAGACTGCATTTGCCATGTTTATCTGATGTCTTCAATTAGACCACTGGTTCACGGATGGAAGACCGGCGACAGAGCATAGAGCTCATATATATCATAGGGCGCCTGACACTGACCGGAATACGTTCATTGCTTTTACTTACTTTAATTTTTGAAATGGGCAACAATCGGAACAATCCGAAGAATGTCTTAAATTTCTCTAGGGGTATCGAATGGTCGCTCAAATTTCCAAGTGCTCGCAAAATTAGGCCTTCTGCTCGAATTTCTTGCAAACGGAAAATTTTAGTGGGTGCTCGTTTGTTCGTGTTCGCATATTTTTACAAGTGCTCGCATGCTCGGCTTTTAGTGAGGTACTGAGTTTTTGCAGAGTGCTCGCTGACTCGCAAGGCTAACTGTTTATCAATCTCGTGCTCGCAAAGAAAAAACGCTGGTGCTCGCATGCTCGCAAGGACCATTCGATACCCCTAACAGTCGTCGGGATCATGGACCTGGCATTGCGTACACGGGGAGAGTATCCGGCTTTCTTCATCGAAAGCTTCATTTTTTTAATTGACATATGTGTACCTGAGGTTAGACCTCTGCTTATGGAAAAAGAGACGTATCGCTGGAACTGAACATGTTACTTTGGCTGTACTTTCATTTTTGCCGGGGAATCCCCCGCACACGAGGAGCATTGTTCGCAAAAGTGATGACATTGCATGTTTGAATGTTTGTTTTAGGTCCCCGGGTTATAATATTTCCCATGCCATAGTAATTTCCCATAGTAAACATGCATGCACAGGCAATTGTTTGAGTGCGATTTATGCCTGATATTTCTTAACTTTTCAACTGAATATAACTACAACTTCAAATTGCTCTGCTCTTACCAATGGGCTCCTGCTCTTCACCTTATTGTGCACGGATCATGTAAACATACTACTATAAAGAAACGACGACTTCGAACGCAGTTCTATTAAAGGCGCCGAAGATGGAGGCATCCGCTTCTAGACTTTTCCTCATCGGAATAATCGTGGTTTGAGATTCATTACAACAACAACAAACACAAAATACCAAACTTTTGAGAAACTAGCAGGAAAGAGATAATCTTTTTATGTAAATACCTCATCACTGTTATTGCATTTCTGCCTTCTGATGGCTCCTTGCGCCCATGTTATCAGCTCATAACACGGATTCTGCCAATATGGTAGCTCATAACAGGGTAGTTCGTTCGTGACGAGAGAGTGAATTTGAAAAAGATGGCTAAAATCATTACGTAAAAAACTTTGGCCCTTCTAAATCAAACAAAAGTCAAGTCCATTACATAATGCACGAAGTTTGGAACGAATTATTTAATGGGAAATGCCTGTAAATGTACCACAAATGCGAGCTGAACGAGCACTAAAGGCAGCCTGAAACAATTAATTTAAGCTTACGGGAAGATCCGCCGAAAACCGGCACAATTAAGCTTAATTCTTCAAAACAATAAAAACCTATTTACAACACAAGTTAAAGCTTAGCCTATTCAGTATTGTTACCTTATATTTAGAAGAGTCTTGCCAATTCCAGCTGGACTAAGCTTTTAAAACCAGCACAATAATTCAATAAAATATCGGAGCATAAATACGGCAGGTTCGTCAAGTGCTGACGGCGGGTACAATCAAAGATCACTTCACAGAGAAATTACCTTCGAAGATCACTCTTTTTCTCTCCATCCATGTAGATATTATTGAGGGTTTCCTTAATGTTCTTTACTTCAGTGAACTTGATTTCAGCTCAGTTCGTTTCAACACAATTAATTCTGTAGTCGCGCATGATTTGCTCGCCGTAAAAATAGTAAAACCCTTGCTTCGTTCAGCTCTCCGTTCAACTTGTAAAATGAATATAATGTTCAGCTCCACAATTATCTCGGATCTCCCCATTTTAAGCTAAATCATTTGCACAATTTTCCAGAATATACGAAACTTTAGAAGACACAGAGCGAAGATTCCCTCCGAAGAACATTCTGTCTTGCTCTCGGCTTTTCATTCAACTTGCCAACTTACACCGCGCCAGACATTTTGCCGCGGTTTTCAAATCATGCTTCATTTAGATGTGAACTGAAAAATCACTCAGTCGATTTATAAATTTTTACAAAGTATAATACCGAAGGTTAACCTAAAGTTAGTGAAGTATTTAATAAAACAATTATTCCATTCGCCCTTGTTGGATATGAAATGATTATAACCAATTCGCCTCATTGGTTATGTTATCATCTCATATCCAACGCGGGCTCATGGAATAATTGTTAAATAGTAAGCAATGACTACACTTCTGTTACAAAACATGTTTCGGATGTTTTCTGACATCTGTACATGCACTCTGCGTGGTATAAATATAGAAATTAGTCAGGAAATTAGTAGTCTGAGTGAGTGTTTACTTAAAAACTGAGGAACCAATCTTGAATTTCATGCTGTAATAAAAACAACATGCATGAAAGTATTATTCGATAGCTTTTTTTTTTTGAATGGTCACACGTCACCGGCCAGGGTTTCATCCAGACTTAAAAGGTTTCACCACCAACGTCGTGTTATATAATTGTACATTTTGTGCAGTTTTAATGGATTTATTTTTGAACGCTAAGAAAATGTATCTGTTCGGATACGTTAGCATGAACTTTCAAACTTCAGAAAATTTTAGGCAATTGAAATCTTATTACCCGGATATATATATGCCGAAATCCCTAGCTGACGTTTTTTTGCACCCAAAACGACATTTTTATCTCTCCGAAAACAAAATACATTAATTTTCCCATATTAAGAAAGTCAAGATGACTTTTCCCTAACCGAATATCTGAGGTGATTATAGAACTTCCGAAAAGATATCATGAGTTCTACCGAAACGATCCGATGGGTGCCCTGATCATATGATACTTTCCGCAAAAATTCGTAAAATGTAGATTGACTTCCAAAAGGTCGTGACCAATTCGAGAAGTGGTCGTTCCAGTAGATTTCGAAGCAAGAGCAAGAGACTATATATTTCGGATATTTCTGGTGATGTGGATATTTACTTCTGAAAAGAAAAATGTTCTCGAAAAACTAGAAAGTTACTTTTGCACCAGATAATTGGAAAGTGTCTAGTACGTCTTGGTATGTTTTGCAAAAAAATTATCGCTTTGATCAAGCTTATGTCTAAAAATACTTTTTGGTTTGCAGTAGTGTGTGTCTAGTTTGAGACAGTAATCTGCAGATAATCTGATAAATCGCCTTGCAGTTTACTCTCAAGTAGATAGTCAGTATTTAGTATATATACCACACAACTAGGAATTTCATAATGAAAGTGATTGCTGGCGAAAGCTAGTTCAATTCACCATTTCAATACTGATATTGTAGACACATATCAAGTCTCATTGTATTAGGTGTTTTTTAATTTTTAAAACACTATTGTAAATAATTTGTTTTACTCCAGGAGTAACAGTTACTTTTCCGGCAGTTTGATTGTGTTTTGAAAAGATATATAGTGTGACATTGAATGCCTTTTGAAGGTAACTTGTTATTGATAGCTTGACAGTGTCACCAAGGTGACATGGAACATGTTTTACTTGATTATATGGTACATAGTTTTTAACGAGAAATCAATCCCATGCAAGATCTTTGTACCCGACGAGAAATTGAGCCTAAGATCCTTATAAACTTGACTAGAAAAAGTACCTAAAGAACCTTTTAGTTTCACCCAGATGATCACAGTTGGTTAAATATCTGTAAAATTGTCTTCTGCCGGATACTGATACTCCTTCCCTTTCTCTTCTCCTTAAGGGCCGGGTCGCGCCGCACTAGGCTGACAAAAAATTTGTTTTGGCGCTACCAAAATATACTACAAATTTTGTCTCCGCCAAATTTTTCATTTGGATAAACGCATACGCATGCACTTGAAAACCAAAAATCATGACAAATTATTCGCGAACCACAACATATCAATCACGTAGAAACCGAAAACCTCTGTTGTTGCTGTGACATTTTGCATTCAACTCCTCGACAATCTTTTAAAACCAGTACTTTCTAAAGTTTTTACTCTCCTGCCTTCGTGGTATGATACACAAACTGATTAACTAGATATTTCTTATTCTCGGACTGAAATTTTAAACGACTTGCATTGCATCAAGTTTCTTGCCGCTTTTCCCGACTGTCACTGTCACTTTTTAGCGCAATAACTTGTACCGCGATCGGACCGTGCACTGTTTCACTGTTTATGAAGCAAATTGCGCTACTCAAACATCACTTGGTGCTGTTAGGCAGGTAAAATTTGGGATCGGTACTAGTTGTACGGACCGAGGCAAGCGAATAATCATCGCTGTAACCTTGAGATTAATGTGTGTGAATTGACGAATCTGTCAGTTTTGACGCTTGACAAAAATTTTTCCTGCTCTGGGGCAGGACGACGGCGCCTTTGAAGTTTGGTAAGGCTTGACAAAATTTTGGTAGGAAAAAAATCGCCGTTCGCACTTGTGAAACGTAACTGATGACAGATATTTTTGCAAACAAACAAGAATTCGCCTAGTGCGGCCGGGCCCTTAGTGTTAAAAAACAGCTTACACAGAGTTCAGCAGTACAGTGGAACCTCGATATAACGATGTGCCAAGGGACTGACCAAATTAGATCGTTATATCGGGAAATCGTAATAACGAATTCCCGATATAACGATTTTCGGGAAAAGAGCCAAAAATATCGTTATATCGGGGTATTGTTAATAATTGATTTTGTCCTGTACTGTATAATCCCTATCGTAACAAGCTGTTGACAGACACGTTACAGTCCTTATGCAATGATAACTAAATTATAAAGGAAAAGTATTGCCCGGGAGTATTGTCATAATCTTTTTGTTCATCGCGCGATGATTGATTTTATCGTTATATCGGGGTAAATTTTACGTTTGGGCTGCCAGATTGTGATCGTTATATCGAGTATCGTTATATCGGGAGTTTTCTCCATACATTTACTGTAACATTTGCCGGGCTGTCAAATGTTGATCGTTATACCGGGAACATCGTTACTGACCGAGTATCGTTATATCGAGGTTCCACTGTATATGATATGTGATGCCATCCTACAATTACTAACCGATAGTAAAGTTCATGAGAAAGCCGCATATACCTTTTTTTGGGACGCCGCATGATACCACAGTCGCTATGGACGCTATGCTTAAACCGATTATCAAGCAATTTCCTACTGTGAAAAGTAATTACTAATTCGGCCCTTTGGGCCGGGGAAGGTGTTATAATCTCTTCGAGCTGTGTCAAGAAATGTCACCGAATCAAAAGAAAGCCAGAAAAGGAATGATACCGAATAAATTATATAATTATGTTGTGATGAAATGAAACGTGTCTGTTTTCTTCATTTTGAAGATGCAAATACAACATTCGCGCTCGCACGCGCGCCAGTATCTTACGAAAAAAATAAATGTCTGTGAACAGGCTAGTGCAGAAGGCAAAGAAAGCGTGAACAGAAAGGGGCGGTATGCTTTATTACATCGCAAACATACAACAAACGATTGTCCATGCAATCCTCGAGCTAGCTAGACCGAGAATAATCTGAGTCAGTTAAATATTTCAATATTTATTCTAGGTATACTGTAACCATTTAGATCAAAATGCGATGCAGCGATCGCGTACTGGATATTACTTTCATAATGCGTGGACAATTCACCTAATGAAGGGAATGCGTGATAAGCGGATTGTACAAATTCCACTGCGATATCAAAAACGTTAAACGAACTGGACTAATTAATCGCACCGCGCGTGCTGGCCTGTAGTGAAGATTTGAGAAGTATTATAAAGAGTGATCTACTTTACTGATAGTAGTAGGCTGATAGTAGGCCCAGTTCCTCAGTCTTACTAAGCTATAATAACAACACACCACCAAACAATGACACTTGACCGTAAAGAGAATACAGTTGCAGGTATGAATATTTTATAGAGTCTACTACACGTTTCGGCATTTAGGAAAAATGTTTCAAAACGCCAATAACTAAATGGAACGCAAAAGGGGGCACAGTGCTGTCCACATCAGTGTTGTATAGTTGTAAACAATTATATAAATATATATAATAGATACGAAACGACTTTTGTACATGTATACCCCCATTGAACTGTATAAAAAAATACACTACTTTTGAACGGTATTCGCTTGTTTAATAAAAATCTCGAAGGCCTGTGGCGAGGGAACTTGAAAGATGCAGTTGTTTTTACGGCCCTTAATAATCTTTTTAAACAAACTCTGGAAACTTAAAAAAAATAAATCGCCGACTCGTCACGGGCTTTGTTTGTTCTTTCAGATGGACGAAAAATTAAGTGCGAGATAGTTCAAAAATTAGTACTTATTTGTGTTACATCGAACTGTATGAGGTGTGCCACCCGCCAGTTCAGATGGACGAAAAATTAAGTGCGAGATAGTTCAAAATTAGTACTTTTATGTTACATCGAACTGTATGAGGTGTGCCACCCGCCAGTTCAGATGGACGAAAAATTAAGTGCGAGCTAGTTCCAAAGTTAGTACTTTTATGTTACATCGAACTGTATGAGGTGTGCCACCCGCCAGTTCAGATGGACGAAAAATTAAGTGCGAGATAGTTCAAAATTAGTACTTTTATGTTACATCGAACTGTATGAGGTGTGCCACCCGCCAGTTCAGATGGACGAAAAATTAAGTGCGAGCTAGTTCAAAAATTAGTACTTTTATGTTACATCGAACTGTATGAGGTGTGCCACCCGCCAGTTCAGATGGACGAAAAAAATTAAGTGCGAGCTAGTTCCAAAGTCAGTATTTTTATGTTACATCGAACTGTATGAGGTGTGCCACCCGCCAGTTCAGATGGACGAAAAATTAAGTGCGAGCTAGTTCCAAAGTTAGTACTTTTATGTTACATCGAACTGTATGAGGTGTGCCACCCGCCAGTTCAGATGGACGAAAAATTAAGTGCGAGCTAGTTCAAAAATTAGTACTTTTATGTTACATCGAACTGTATGAGGTGCGCCACCCGCCAGTTCAGATGGACGAAAAATTAAGTGCGAGCTAGTTCAAAATTAGTATTTTTATGTTACATCGAACTGGACGAAAAATTAAGCTAGTGCCAAAGTTAGTATTTTTATGTTACGTCGAACTGTATGAGGTGTGCCTCACACCACTTCAGATGCACGGAAAATATTAAGTGCGAACTACTTCCAAATAAAAATAAACTACTTCCGAATAAAAAAAATTATAGCGCGTTTTTATTAGTATCTCTTGCCGGTCATTCCATGCTCCTGGGTGTTCCACGAATAAAAATTATAGCGCGTGCCGTTTCTTATTGGTTTCTCTTGCTACCGCTGGAAAGGGTGTGATAAATAAAGTACATGAACATGTATATTTGGCTGGTAAATTTGAAGTCTTTCATTACGGGAAAAATATATGTTTGCTATGCCGGTATCATATAGCAAATTGTTGCAATACAAAATAAACATAAACAAAACTCGCCTATATTTTCCATTTTGACTGGCCGGACATCACAGTATGCGGGTTTAACTTTTGTAAATTGTAAGTGCCGGATTACGTTTTTTTAACTAAGGACTTACCTGGCATCCTCTAGTACTTATGATTGTATCAAGAAATGAATGATCCACGATGTGAATACCCGGACATTACAGTTCATGTTTGCTGAACTCGACAGTTCAATGAACAAACACTGGGCTGAAATACAACACAACACTTCGATGGGTCGCATGCGAGATTGAACACTTGAGTTGGTTTTGCACTACAATACAAAACTGACCTTTCATTTGTGACATTTCATTTGTCGTGTAGAAGTGCAAAATACCATTTGCAAGATTGACAAACGTTACAAAAGACGAAAACGTTTCTTCATAGACGGCGCCCGGTGTCAAAGTCAAGTCCGGCTATGACAAGCAACATTATATTCCCTCTTCAATGGAATACGTCTTTTCATAGCTCGATCGAGGTTCATCATGTGATGTTCAGCAAGCGAAAACTTCCCCTCGGAGAGAACTTCATCTCGGAGATCGAAATGTTTGCAAAACATCAAGCCGTAAATCTAGAGCCATTGCAGTAAAACTCCTTGTTTGCCGCCAAGCGAGTTCGCCACGAAATAATATATTTCGCCGCCAGAAATAGCAATTAGTTCACAAGTGGTGACGTGTGACTAACATATCTCAGACATTTATCGAGGTTTTCGAAACGAGATACGGTGTATGTTTTCAACACGTCTATTGTTATATATTGCGCAATTGGTCATTTGAAATGACCATCGTCGTCCAAGTATCTAAGGCGTGCGGCTTGTCATGTGTTGTTCACTATAATGCAATGATCTGAAATATTCATTATGATAGACTACAAACATTATAATATTATGTATGGAATTATATAGCACCATCAGTCTATACTATCAGATAATTTTAAACTTGTAAAATTATAAATCGTTAATTGCACAATGTAAAATATGTACATTACTAACTAAGGGGCGATAACTTTCCACCTTTCCCGAATCCTAAATTTTTTTTGTATTTTATGTTGATTTTGAGATTATTTTTAGTTCATAAAATTTTGTTGTTGCTGTTTATAAAACATACATGAATATTTTAAACATTAAAAGTTTTTTCATGATCATGCATGACAATTGAGTGTCATGCTAATGTGGCTGAGTTGTCACCTCAGTTCAGTCCTGGCTGACTCAGGACTAAGACATTTTATAATTGCTATACATACATTCATTTGCTATTTTGAATGGAAAAGAAGTGCACATTTCGATACGACAAAATTGCATTGTTCGCTTTACGATACATGTATATTGCTATATCTATTCGGCCATGTTGGATTCAGTTGGACTATGCCACTGCTCAGACCAAACTGTTACATTCTATGATATTCTCTTTATACTGCTCACAATCTCGTCCCGCGAGCCCGCGATCCTTTAGTTTCAAGCATCTTGGTGCTGACCGAAAGAATCGCGGGCTCTGGGGACGCGATTGCACTGCTCATTTTATAAACGGGTGGAGAAAAACGTTCATCACTACTGATTTCAGCCTGAGGTATGTTCTTAAAGGAGGACTGAAGTCAAAAATTAAGTATTTTTTTCTTTAAGTTTTGGTCATATTTTCTGTGTATTGGATTATTTTCTCCCTCAGAAAAATTGTTTAAGTTTTAGCCTTTTTTCAGCCTCAAAGTTCTTTTAAAAATGGTTCTTATAAAAAAATAGTGTAAAGGAAAATGATAATTAAATATTAAATTTAATTATTTATCGAGGGTGTTCACAGAACAGCTGACAAATCAGTGGTCGAATGCACCCAGGGCTTTTCGGAAGTTTACGGTATTCTGTGAACAAGAGGTGACTCACTGACTGACCTAACTACTCTTAGGCTTAAAGGAGCTACGTCACGGATGGCACATCTTGAACAAAATGGCCAAGTTTTTCACGTTCATCGTTCGCAATCCGTCTTAATCTTCTCCATCCTCAACCACCCTTGTTCCTGCTTGGTTTGTTATCACCTCTTTGGTGTTTTCCTACCTTAGTAAACTATTATTTTGCGGCTTTCTTCAATTTGAAGGTGATTTTGCACTTCACAAAAATGACTTACATTATCATGACATAGCTCCTTTAAAATAGATTTTAAACGTAAGATTCTTTTACAATTTTTGTTGGTACGCGCAGCACTTTGGACAATTTTCTGTCCAGCTTTGCAATAACTGCAACGAGTCGTGGCGCTTCATTTCATCGAGTATGTCCATGAACACTCCGACAGTGGCGCTTTTTCCATTCCGTGCGCTCCATTCTCTTAGGAGACATTCGGTAGGTTGATTGTTGAGTCTGTCAATCTCACCCCTGTCAAATCCAAGTTCCTCCCCAAAATGCGGTAGTCAGTGAAGAAAGGGGTTTTGCCATCCAGTTTTGAGCAAATGTCATAGTAGATTTTCCCTGGAATATGCTCAATAGCTTGCTCTCGTTTGTCAGGTATAGTGATCGTCAAACAGTTCTGGCAAACAGGTAAGTCTGCGTCTGTTGGTGTGTCACGTGGCTCTGAGGATGGAGTGCATTCAGATTCCTGTATGTCATCGCGTCTGGTGCCAATGCTTCCCCTGTGTCGTGATCAGATAGCGAGGGAAGAGGGGGATTGCCTAGCTTTTCATTTACAGGCAAAGGTGTGCTGGCCTCAACATCATGGAAATTCTTGCTTGCGCCTTCTGCTTTTTGTTCAACTGTTAAATCAATGCTTAATTGCGACTTATCTGCAAGGAAACTATTAGAATAAATAATCTGCCCTTCGCTTTGGGATGTACGTAGGCATCCAGTTTTTGCCTGTACTGGCCATGTGCGTCTTTCCCCAGAAGGCAGATCATTTTCTTCCTGCAACAAACATGTAGGTTCCTGTATTGATAACACCACTGACGTTTTAGCTCTCAGGAGCATGCCTTTCACCTTATTGAAGGAAAGACCTTTCACTGGGTGTCCATTGATTGCTGTTATCTTGCATCCTGGGCTGAGATATGAAGACATCGCAGCTGGCGTTTCCCCAGCAGCAATTTTCGTGATAATTGGACACGGCTGTTCAAGTTGATTCTGTATAAAGATTTGGAGAGCATAGATTACTTTTTATTATTTTATATATTTTATTACTGTTATGAATATGCATATTTGAGCCGTGGTAAACCTTAGCCTAGCATCCGGGCTAGCATGTTGGACTTCGGATCCGAAGCCTGTTCAGAGTATTAATAATGGTGATGACGATGATGATGATGATGATGATGATGATGATGGTGATGATGATGATGATGATGACGATGATGATGATGATGGTGATGATGATGGTGATGGTGATGATGGTGGTGATGATGATGATGATGATGGTGATGAGGATGATGATGATGATGATGATGGTGATGATGATGATGATGGTGATGATGATGATGATGAGGATGATGATGATGATGATGGTGATGATGATGATGATGAGGATGATGATGATGATGATGGTGATGGTGATGATGATGGTGATGGTGATGATGATGGTGATGGTGATGATGGTGGTGATGATGATGGTGATGTTGATGATGATGATGATGACGATGATGATGATGATGATGATGACGATGATGGTGATGATGATGATGACGATGATGACGATGATGACGATGATGATGATGATGATGGTGATGATGGTGGTGATGGTGTTGGTGATGTTGATGATGATGTTCATGATGATGTTGACGATGATGATGATAATTATAAAAGCAATATATGATTATAATAAGAACCTTCCCAGAATCCTTTGCAACTGGAATTTTTTCAATGACAAATAACTTTGTCAATTTGAGGCCCAGAAGGGTGAAGCACTACAAGTTAATAACACTTACCATAAAATTACTCTCATATCAAACTTAGTGCGATGACGTCATTAGTCACGTGACCACGCCCGAAAATGCGTTTTGTTTACTGTGAGAACAGGTCGCTATCAATTGAAAAGCAATCAAAGTAGTTAGCAAGACATTGAAATGGGGCATTTTGAAATGGCCATTAGACTTCTGGCATTTTAAATTTAAGGGGGCTATACATGAGAGCAAAAATATGTGGAAATTTTGTTCTGCGATATCTCATAAAGCGTAAGGTGTATAGCAACCAAAATCTACATGTGGATAGATGTTTATGTGAAGAACACGTTTTTGAACACGTTTCTTAGGTGACGTCATCAGTCACGTGACCAGATCGCTTTGAATATTTCAAATTGCTTTAAAAGTACATTATGCTCAATAAAACAGCAATTTATTGCAATTTATGTAATGAAATTTTAGTAAGGTTTGTTAAATAGGCGATTATTATTTTTTTATTAAAACATAACAAGGGAAAAATATTGCTTTTATGTTCCTTTTGTTTCCTGTTCAGCGAATTTTCAAGTTAAAATTAAAAGCAAACTTGTATCCGAGGTTTTGGCATGTCCTCTTTCCAAAAACCGTGACAGTTTTCTTCTAAAGCGCTCGCAATATACCGTAAACGCATTACTATGTGGTATAATTGTCATGAGGTGTCCTACCTCCCGTTGACAGTTGCTTGAACACGCGTGGAGACTGGTGTGGAACGAGACACTATTGTTATCATACATGACGCATTCTGCTTATGAGTAGTAAAAAGTTTCTCCGACAGCCGACAAATTTATGTGTTGCACAAGTCAAGTTATCAGAGCCACCAGTAAGTGTTTCATTCGCTGGAAAACCTTGGCCTACTCTGAACGTTTGGCGATATGTACCATTCATGGCTTGAACTCATTGTCGTTTACGTGAAAACGTCGGTCTATCGCGCATTACCGTTTACAGGTAAGCAATTTTTCGTTATCGAGCCATTTTTTGAGGGGAGGAGGCGGATGTACACAGGCTGTAAACTCGAGGGAATCTGCATAAGGAGCATTAAGGTAAGCTTAAGTTCAGAAACAGGTGTAAATAATAAAATGGAGATCGCGAAAATATCGCTTCGCTCTATCTCGAATTTACATGTGCATGTAGCTTCGTTTTCAGGTCATAATAAATCGCTCGCTCAATGCATGCATGAGCTCGAATACAATTGTCTTTAAAACAAGTCAAGTGCGTTTGTTTTAATTTATTTCTCCGATATATTTACCTTAACTTATATAAGCTTATGGCTACGATGTTTGATTTCGTTTTGATACTGTAGATACTGTGGGAAATGATTAAATTTAGTTTTACTCAGGAAACTAACTGCATGCAATAGCATTACACGACAGTCGTATTTTTGTCTGCTCTCAGTGATGCTGCCTTGAAAATTATATTAGTTGCTCAATCGTACAGAGTTGCTGGGAGCTGTGTCGCCCAAGCTGGGTTCAATATTATTTTTGTCGCTTGACCGTTCTAAATCGTTTTGTCACTGGGTTCAAAATTATTTTAATTTGTCAGTTCGGAGTTGTTTAAGTTTATTTTTGCAGGACCATTTGTTTAATGTCATGCTAGTTGTAGCTTCAAAATTTTTTTTTTGCCTCACATTGTGATCAAAATTTTTTTTGACTCTGTGTATTTTTGTTGCTGGATATTTTTAGCCTGCGAGCAGGCTCTCATGCGCGCGATCGTGATCCTTAGTATTGCGTGACGTTCGAGCGCGGAGCGCGAGGGAGTGGGACGAGAAATGAGAGCCTGCACGCAAGGCCCGGTTTCTCGAATGCCGCCCCTAGCGAGGTGTCAACTTGGTGACAACTCATTACGCTTCATTTGTCAAATAACCAACCAATAGAATAATTTGGAGGAAAATGTAAACAAACATTACACATGGATACGAGAAAAAGTATTTTCGGACCAGATGTTTTCCTAGACGTCGTGGCAAAAGCAATGCTCTCTTATTTGGGTTTTGCGCGAGCATTGAAGGTACAAGATAGCCATACGCTGCATGGTAGCGCGGCAAGAAAACGGTAAACACAGCGAGTGATTGTTTTAAGTGCGGAGGCTTTGTTTCCGCAACGGCAGCCGTGATGCATGATGTGTTGGCCGGCGATGTGCGAGAGAGTTTGTCAGAGCGTGATTGTATAAACCCGTTTGTCACAAAATCAGGAACTTGTGATGATGAAATATAACTAGGTGTGATATAGCGAAGGTGGAAAATGGTAGTATTACTGAGCGAAACCAGAGCCAAATGCAAACTTCTGTCGGCGACATCAGATCAACAGAATCAAATTCTTTCCAACAGGAAAGTGTCACGAACAAACAGAGCGAGAGGACAAAATAATAATGCTTTTCCAATTACAAGCGCCGGAACCATCAAGAACTACGGCGAAGTAGGGTTTCCAAAGTATAGTTCACTATTAAACGTCCGTGTAATAAGCTTTTTAAATACGCGTTTTCAGTTATGTAAAATAAACATATGTGAAATGCACGATCACAGAACATAGACTATTTAAAAACATAGACTGCGAGTGATGACCAGTGATCTTCTAGCCTGCGAGCAAGCTCTCGATCTCGTTTAAGTTCACGGCGCCCTCCGGGAGCGGCGAAGGCACAAGTTACGAACCGTCAACCCTACAGTGTTTCGAGCGAGAACAGTTCAGGTCAGTTTAGCTTTGCCCGTAACCAGTCGGTCGGCATTAAAGCGAAAACATCTCTCTCTTCAATAATACAATTGACTGCTCTTGAGCTGTATAAACGCAGGTTCAGAATTGATCAAAAGCTTGCGAAACACTCTTGAACAAAACAATAATTGAACCGACTATTTTTTCCGTTGCCCTTGGTTGCCCTGGTTTTTGTCACAATAATTGGATCTGTCATTTTGGACCAATCAGAATGCTGCGTTCGTGGACGAACGCAGGACATTCGAGAAACTGGGCCTCGCATGCAGGCTCTCATTTCTTGTCCCACTCCCTCGCGCTCTGCGCTCGAACGTCGCGCTCTGCGCTCGAACGTCGCGCAACACTAAGGATCGTGCTCCGCGCTCATCGCGCGTATGAGAGCCTGCTCGCAGGCTAGATATTTTTGAGCTGGGTTTTGTTGCTGGGTTTGCCCTGGCTTGACAACTATTTTAGCTGCTTTTATTTTAGTTGTTAGTTCCTCCAGCTAAGATTCCGTTTTTGCATGTGCCTAGTTTGTGAGCCATAGTTAGCATAAATATAATTTGTACTTTTTGTAACCCTTCACACAACTTGCCTTTAAATAATAAAATACAGACACGATGGAGCAGTATACATTTAGATTGTACATGGAGAATAAAATAATTTGCACTACAGTAGAAGCTCTCATAAGCACTGCTTTCAGTAAAATGAAGGTTGGAAGTCGAAATCTAGCAGTCCATTTAATCAGGTTATTTGGATGAACTGGGAGGCTATGAATACTAAGGCCCAGTTCAGACGCCGTACTTCACATGAGCCAAATCGAATTCGATGAATTAAGTTCATGTGAGGTACGGCGTCTGAATCAATTCGGAACGGCTGAATCAATTGTTATCGGCTCAGCCGTTCTTTCCACCTGGCTCAGCCGAGAAAAACGGCTGTGGACCGGCTTTGATTCAGACGCCAAACTTCACATGAGCCGAAACAAATGCATAAATTATTATAATGTATTTTTCAAATATATAACAGCAATTTTCCCCTATTAATTTAAGTTCGGCCGAATTAAGCTCGGCGTCTGAATCAATTCAGCTGATCTAAATTAATTTGGGTTGGCCTAAATTTGAATTTGATTCGGCTCATGTCAAGTACGGCATCTGAACTGGGCCTAAGGAATTTCCCATGCACATTGTAGTATTAATAAATTTTTTTCTGGTTCAATTTTTTTCATAGATTGAGGTCATGAAGTGTCTTATATAATAGACTTGATTATAGACAGTGTGGATTTTACAGGTGAGAATGAAGAGCATAAATCATTGCAATTTTTTAATACATGTATATATAATGTTTTGATAGGCGTGTTACAGTATCATAATGTTAATACATGAAGTATTGGTTAAAATTTGGGCATACACTGTATGTTAAACCAAGGACACACTAGGAAGCTTAAAGTAACAAGTAATTCCAATCAGTTTTAACAGACCATTGATATATTTTTTCCATATAGTTTTTTATCCATCCTATTATATAGCTTACATATGGGAGTACTCCCCTCCCCCCCCCCCCCCCCCCTGGCTCAGCCATATAACATCTTATCTATTTTTATTTGCTCTTTTCAAATTATTATATATTTTCAAATTTGCTTCATTTTGGTTTCACATACAACTACATGTATCAAATTCACTTTGAAGTTTTCAGAGCTATATTCATAATTTAGGGGAGTGTCATGTAAGGTTATTTTAATAAGCTGTGGGCGTATATCTGTTTTTTGCCCAAAAGGCGTTTTTGGTGGGCTTCGTTTTGGGGGATGGGGGTGTTTTCAAAACTTTTTTAGGTGTACATGTACATGTATAAAAGAATGAAAGCATAGTAAATAGATATCTACAGCTGTAGTTGAAAGTTTAAAACCCCTTGAAACATTTATCCTAGATCTAGAGCATATGTTGTCTTCTGGGGTGGCTACATGTACAATGTACATGTATATTGGGGTTCTTTTCAGTTACCGTTGTACCAGTGTACTGGTCTACCACTACAAACTTTGCCACACAACATTCACTAAAATGCGTTATTGTTTGTCAGATTGTGTCTGTTTTCATTCAGCAGTCTCACCAGGCATTTTGACTGGTCGTATTAACGGGGTAATTTTATAAAGAAAATAACGACTGGGGACTCGAAAAGGTGGTCGTTGGTCGTAATAATGGGGTGGTCGGATTAACAGGGTGGTCGTATGGCAGGGTTCCACTGTATATACAAAAGAATAAAGCATAGTAAATAGTTATCTATTTAAAAGTTGAAAATCCCTTTCATTAATTATCCTTGATCTAGAGCATAATAATTAATTCTATGTTCTCTTCTGAGGTGGGTTAATACTGGGTACCAGTATACTGGTCTATGGTTAATTACATTCTCTGCTTTGTTTTCTCTTCAGATTTGTACTTCAACACCATTGTAATACACTTGTGATGTCAGGAGAATAATAAATTGATATTTGGTTTGAATATAATTTATAACCTATATAATATATAAAATTGTTTGTTTTACTAATTCAGAGGGTGACACTTGATTGATGGTGTTGCAGTTAATCATGACACTAAAAAAAATTGTGGCCAGAAAAAAGGACCAAATAAATATTTGAAGAAAGATTTTTGAAATGTGGTGGTTGTCTGCTGTATTTAGATTTCATTGATCCTAAACAGTGTGATTTTAATTGAATGTTTAAAATGTTAAATGTTAGCACAAGCTGTTAAAGTGTATTTTGCCCCTTATAAATATACATGTACATGCATGTGTAATTGAGCATGGTATGAAAAGTCAAGCCTTTGTTGGAAAATACATACTTTTGGTCTGATTCACACCAGTGTGACTCTTATGTCAATTCGTGACCTGTTAAAATTCAGGATATTCCAAATTTATTTTTCAAATCATGTACATTTTTATTTAAATTTATTTTTGTTTGATATTTATTTCCTTTTGTCTTCATTTTGTTTTAGAGCATGGTACTTAATGACAGTGCTAACTAATGACATTAAATTCAAAAATAAATTAGTCACAACATGATAATTTAACAGTGTCGAGTTACTGTTCCTTCTAATACTGCTACCATATTTTCAGAGTTTAACATTTTGATTTTTGACATCATCATAATTCATATTCACTGATACTGATAGGCGCATGTAAGTTGCCGAGTCGCTTCATGTGAACCATTGATTCATTGATATAAACTGTACATGTACATGTAAGCACTCATTTACCTTCATATGAGGCTTTTGAATCCACTATTCTGAGCTATTTACATATTTCTCTGACTATGAATTTTTTTAAACAAATTGCATTACTGGGGTTTTTGATATACACAATTTAAACTCAGGGTTGTTGTCTGAGGGTGCATAATTGTTGGTTTGTGCTATACAAAGAACACTGTCAATTGGTTTTGTATCTACGATAATACATATATCTTATTATTAACCAAGCGCGAGAGCCGTACTGGGAGAATCTTGACAGTACAGATCGAGTGCAACGAGGTCCATACAGAAAAGACTGAGGGCCGATATCCGAATATCGCGGAAAATATACCCGCAAACAATTTTACTAACAAATTTGCATGATTTTCGCAATTTCTAAACCCCACTAAAACTAAAATAAGGGCAGTCAGGTGGTATCATATTTACCATTTTTCCATTATGACAATTAAATTATATATTGCTTTTATTCCGGTTCCACTTGTAATAATAATAATAATAATAATAATAATAATCTTTATTTATATAGCGCCGTTTCTACTAAAAAACCAACAGCGCTTAACAAAACTACTTATTATAAACAAATAAACATTACTTTACTGATATGAAAATTTACTATTATAAAAACGAATAATTATAGGAAAAGCAAAGATTTAAAAGGAACGATTAAATAAAAACGTCTTAACTCTACTTTTAAAGGTACTTAGGCATGATATGGTTCTAATATGGTCAGGTAAATTATTCCAAAGTATAGGTGCAATTACTGAAAAAGCGCGCTTTCCATAAGTTTCAAGATTGTACTTAGGGACTACTAACAGTTCTTTAGTGGCTGAACGAAGTTTTCTGGTGGGCATATGTTTAATTATAGTGTCCGTTAAGTATTTAGGTCCAGTTTCATAATAAGCTTTAAAAGTCAAAATTAAAATCTTGAACTCTATTCTTGATTTAACTGGGAGCCAATGCAGTTCTATCAATATCGGTGTAATGTGATCGTGCTTCTTAGAATACGCGAGAAGACGGGCTGCGGCATTCTGCACATATTGGAGCTTTTGCAGCATATGTTGTGGTAGACCAGATAGTAGAGAGTTACAGTAATCGATTCGACAAGTTACAAAGGCGTGTATTAGTATTTCGCAGTTTTTGTGTGACAGGAACTTCCTGATAGTGGCCAAATTACGTAGATGATAGAAAGCTGTTTTGCAGAGTGAGTTCACCTGCTTGTTCATGGAAAGTGTATTATCAAACCATACGCCAATGTTCTTGGCTGACTCAGCCGCTATGATCAATTCACTGCCTGCATAAATAGAGCTTAGCGGTGGGGGAGGCCGATGACGAGCGTTCAGCACTAACAGCTCGGTTTTGTCGTTATTAAGCATAAGCTTGTTGGCTGTCATCCATCTATTGATGTCAAGAATGCACGCTTCCACTTTCGATTTGGAGTGTTCAGGTTCACCGGGGCGTAACGGCTGAAAGGACATATATATCTGGCTATCGTCAGCATAAAAATGATACGACATATCGTGCCGTTTAAGGACATCACCCAGAGGTGCTGTGTATAATAAATACAGGACAGGGCCAAGCACAGATCCTTGAGGGACGCCATAGGGGGAAGGTCCCGACAGGTAGAGGACTCAGTGTCAACACGTACAAACTGGCTTCTCTCGCAGAGATAGGACTTAAACCATGCTAGTGCCTTTCCTTTGATCCCAAAACGGCAGCTGAGTCTTGCAAGCAGTGATGATGATGATGATGATGATGATGATGATGATAATGATGATGATGATGATGGTGATGATGATGGTGATGATGATGGCGGTGATGATGATGATGTGATGGTGATGGTGACACTAAATAGTGATGTGTCACAAACATCAATTGCAAACGCTCATTTTATTTGGAGGTTATGACAGAATGGATATCGATGGGTAAATGTAGAAATAGACAGCGGAAATAAACACTACTTTGCAAGATTTATAAGTGTGAGTACCTCAACAAACTTGAATTTAAAGCCAAACGTCACCTCAGGATTTCTGTTCAACTCTACCTGAAGTCTTCTCCACCCTAAATACGCTGGCGAAGTAATCGCAAATCTGGTAAGATGTCCTTAAAATGAGACAACAGATAAAAACATGGTAAATGTTTACAATTGGCAATGTTTTATGGGTGAGACGATGGCCTTCTGGACTGTGCCTCGACGACTCTCCACTCAGGACAGGGGCACCCAACGACAAAATTTTCCTATAGGTGTCGGAAACGTCGTTTTTACGTTGTAATTGTGCTTTTTGTTTAGATTAATTGCTTATTTTTAAACGCTAAGAAAAATGTATCTTTTCGGATACGTTAGCTGAACTTTCAAACTTCAGAAAGTTTTAGGGATTAAAATCTTATCACCCGAATTTATGAGCTGCTTTTGCCTGTCCGAAAATCCTAGCTGACCTGTTTTTGTACCCAAAACGACATTTTTATCTCTCCGAAAACAAAAGGCATTAATTTTTCCATATTTAGAAAGTTTGAGATGACATTTCAATAACCGAAAATCTGAGGCGATTATAGGCCTTCCGAACAGATATTCCACCGAAACGATCCGTTGGGTGCCCCTGTCAGGAGTGATAAATGATTAAGGCAAATTCTGAGTGAAGGTATTGAGTTTGTTGCTACATGATGTAGTACACTATCGAGCAAAACCTTGAAGCTCTTTAACTTGCCTACAAGTATGATCTCCTTAAGGTGTTTGATAGGAGCATACATGTTAGCTGATAATTTCTCTGGAAGAACAAGTTTGCGAGAGGGTCGAGAAAAGGTAATTTAAACCGTACACATAAAACGGGTTGACTAGAAAAGCAATTTGACCAAAAATACTATGCCTTCAACATTGATTTGAAGGCATATAAATCTACTTGAAGTCTTTGAACACATGGTACGACTAGTACGATAATCATAGCCAGCACCCCCAGGGAGAAAAGCCTGCTGTCTTACGCCAGGATCGAGTTATTCAGGACTTGAATCGGCATGGTCATATAATGTTATCTGGTGTTTTAATTTGGTTTAAATGCAATGTAATGTCACAAAATAATCCGAACGAGGCAACAATTAACTTTGTGATGTCACTTAAGGATATCTCTTAAAAAAGTTCACATCCTGAGAAAAAAGGTATCCAACCGAAATAATTGGACGAAATTATCGATGCTACAATTGAATATTAAGCACACATATATACATTGTGCCCACTGGCACCTTTATATGGGAACATACCATCCTGTCTCCATTGTCTCCTCTCAATTGTTAGCTTGAACTGCTGTTGTGGATTGAGTTGGTGAATAATTTGCTGCAGTTCTTGATATGTCTTGTCCTCAAGTCTGTGCTTATTGATGGCAATGACTTTGTCTCCTCGTTTAAGTCGACCCTTCAGATATTTCTTTTGTACCTCAATCGAGTCAACCAGTGCAATCGTTTTGTTGCTGTCATTTATATCCTGAAGATAGAATACAAAAAATCCCGCATATAAGAAACTGTGGAAGTAGAACCTGAAATCTATAACCAGTGCTAAGACTAGACTGCTATTTAATATTATTATTATTAAACATTCAACTCACTATCTCTTTTCTGATTGGTCGAAAGCGTACAGTGAATTTCCGAAATCAGCGCCTTTGAAAGCATTTACGTCATCTACCTACAGATTATACAATAATCACGTCAAGTTCGCGAGAGGATCACGGATAATAACCTGAAGATTATACAATAATCACGTCAAGTTCGCGAGAGGATCACGGGTAATTATTAACAATTATTGGATGAGGTTTTTGTGATATCCAGAATAATCAAGGTCGAGACCTTGATTATTCTGGATATCTCAAAAACCGAATCTAATAATTGTTTTATTATACATTCAACGAAAAAAAATAATGCTTATGCCAACGATGTTGTTTACTAATAAGCCGAGCAAGCAACGCAAAGCGCGCGAACTTGACATGATTACCCGTGATTACCCGTGATCCTCTCGCGAACTTGACATGATTACCCGTGACCTTGAGTGCACTTGACATGATTATTGTTTTATCTGTAGGTAGATGACGTAGATGCTTTCAAAGGCGCTGATTTCGAAAATTCACTGTACGCTTTCGGCCAATCAGAAAAGAGATAGTGACTGGGGAGTTGAATGTATAATAATGTCAAGTTCACGCGTTTTGCGTTGCTTGCCGCTTAAAAGTAAACAACATCGGTGGCAGAAGCATTACTTTTTTTCGTTGAATGTATAATAAAACAATTATTAGATTAGGTTGATAACTCTTACCGAGACCTTGATTATTCTGGATAACACAAAAACCTCATCCAATAATTGTTATTAAAATATAGACTGAAAATTTCGCGCGCTCTGATTGGTTAAAAACCATGTTTTATCAGAGTATAAATCATAGAAAAGCGTGTTTTATCGTTTCGCGCGCGTAAATCTATATTTTAAAGCACATGAAGAAGCCAAAACCATGTATTATACTGTCATAAAAACACGACGGGAATTTGAGAACACTCGAGAAATATAGAAAACACTCGCCTGCGGCTCGTGTTTTCTAAATTTCTCTCGTGTTCTCAAATTCCCGTCGTGTTTTATGACAGTATAATACATGGTTTTGGCTTCTTTATTTGTTAATTATTAAATACTCAATCACTGTTATTGCATTTCTGGCCTTCTGATTGGCTCCTTGCGCCCATGTTATCAGCTCATAACACGGATTCTGCCAAATATGGTAGCTCATAACAGGGTAGTTCGTTCGTCGAGAGAGTGAAATTTGAAAAAGATGGCTAAAATCATTACGTAAAAAACTTTGGCCCTTCTAAATCAAACAAAAGTCAAGTCCATTAAATAATGCACGAAGTTTGGAACGAATTATTTAATGGGAAATGCCTGTAAATGTACCACAAATGCGACTGAACGAGCACTAAGTAAAGGCAGCCTGAAACAATTAATTTAAGCTTACGGGAAGATCCGCCGAAAACCGACACAATTAATTCTTCAAAACAATGAAAACCTATTTACAACACAAGTTAAAGCTTAGCCTATTCAGTATTGTTACCTTATATTTCGAAGAGTCTTGCCAATTCCAGCTGGACTAAGCTTTTAAAACCAGCACAATAATTCAATAAATATCGGAGCATAAATACGGCAGTTCGTCAAGCGCTGACGGCAGGTACAATCAAAGATCACTTCACAGAGAAATTACCTTCGAAGATCACTCTTTTTCTCTCCATCCATGTAGATATTGAGGGTTTCCTTAATGTTCTTTACTTCAGTGAACTTGATTTCAGCTCAGTTTGTTTCAACACAATTAATTCTGTAGTCGCGCATGATTTGCTCGCCGTAAAAATAGTAAAACCCTTGCTTCGTTCAGCTCTCCGTTCAACTTGTAAAATTAATATAATGTTCAGCTCCACAATTATCTCGGATCTCCCCATTTTAAGCTAAATCATTTGCACAATTTTCCAGAATATACGAAACTTTAGAAGACACAGAGCGAAGATTCCCTCCGAAGAACATTCTGTCTTGCTCTCGGCTTTTCATTCAACTTGCCAACTTACACCGCGCCAGACATTTTGCCGCGGTTTTCAAATCATGCTTCATTTAGATCGAACTGAAAAATCACTCAGTCGATTTATAAATTTTTACAAAGTATAATACCGAAGGATAACCTAAAGTTAGTGAAGTATTTAATAAAACAATTATTCCATTCGCCCTTGTTGGATATGAAATGATTATAACCAGAGGTCTATAACTAGAGGTTTCCATCTCTGGTATTGGGTCTTGGCCCATCAGATTAGGAGTTAGGCTATTTTTAGACATTTTTCGCGCGAAACCAGCAGCCAATCACGTTGAACCATTTTTAATATGCGAGCGCTAGGTACGCAAAGGCAGAAACTTTGCCGGCCAAGGAAAAGCGAAAAGCGTCACAGCAGAATGTAATAATTGTTTAAATACTTCACTCTATTTAGGTCAAACTTCGGTATACTTTTTGTAAAACTATAAATCGACTGAGGGATTTTTCAGTTCAATCTAAATGAAGCATGATTTGTATGAATTCGGCGGCAAAACTTGGCGCGGTGTCCAGTTGGCAAGTTGTCGAAAGTTGAATGAAAAGTCAAAGGTTTCTCCACGGATTAATCTTCGCTCAATCTCTCCAAAGTTTCGTATATTCTGGAAAATTGTGCAGATGGTTTAGCTTAACATGGGAAGTTTCGAAATAATTGTGGAGCTGAACATTATATTCATTTTACAAGTTGAACGGACAGCTATACGCAGCCGAAGGTTTCACTTGTTTATACGGCGGGCGAAACTTGCGCGACTACAGAATTAACGAACTGAGCTTGAAATCAAGTTCATTGAAGTAAAAGAACAAAGGAAACCCTCAATGTCTACATGGATGGAAAGAAAGAGAATTTCACTGTGAAGTGATCTTTGAATGATTGACTGTCACGAACGCTTGACGAACTGCCGTAAGCTCAAGTTATAAGCTTATAACGGCTTAACTGATCCATGGATATTTATTGTGCTGATTTTAAAACTTAATTCAGCTGGAATTGACAAGCCTCGTCGAAATACAAGGTAACAATACTGAATAGACTAAGCTTAAACTTGTGTTGTAAACAGGTTTTCATTCTTTGGACGAATTAATTGTGTCCGCGGTCTTCCCGTAAATTAATTTCAGGCTGCCTTTAGTGCTCTTTCAGTCGCATTAGTTGTACATTTTACAGGCATTTCCCATTAAATATTTCGTTCCAAACTTCGTGCATTATTTAGTAGAATTAACTTTTGTTTGATTTAGAAGGGCCAAGGCTTTTTACTTAGTGATTTTAGCCATCTTTTCAATCGACGAACAAACCGTCTTGAACAAAAATTGTCGAGCTAGCGCGTTCAATGACCATATTTGTTAGGCATGGTGCGTGATTGGCTGCTGGTTTCGCGCGAAAAGTGTCTAAAAATAGCCTAACTCCTAATCTGATGGGCCGCGCGCAATGCTAGATGGAAACCTCTAGTTATAGACCTCTGTTATAACCAATTCGGCGCGAAGCGCGCCTCATTGGTTATGTTATCATCTCATATCCAACGCGGGCTCATGGAATAATTGTTAAATAATCTCTAACTAGTGCTAAGACTGCTAATTATTATAATCAATATCCCTAACCTGCAGTGCTAAGACTGCTAATTATTATAATCAATACCAGCTCTAAGGCTGCTAATTAACAATTATTCCTGAATAGGCTAAGCTTTAACTTGTGTTGTAAATAGGTTTTCATTGTTTTGAAAAATTAATTGTGTCGGTTTTCGGCGGATCTTCCCGTAAGCTTAAATTAATTGTTTCAGGCTGCCTTTACTTAGTGCTCGTTCAGTCGCATTTGTGGTACATTTACAGGCATTTCCCATTAAATAATTCGTTCCAAACTTCGTGCATTATTTAATGGACTTGACTTTTGTTTGATTTAGAAGGGCCAAAGTTTTTTACGTAATGATTTTAGCCATCTTTTTCAAATTTCACTCTCTCGACGAACGAACTACCCTGTTATGAGCTACCATATTTGGCAGAATCCGTGTTATGAGCTGATAACATGGGCGCAAGGAGCCAATCAGAAGGCCAGAAATGCAATAACAGTGATTGAGTATTTAATAATAGCAGTTATTACAGTTGAGCCCGCAGTCAAATATTATTTTGTTTTTAAAAAGTATGCAAACGAGTTAGGCTCGATTTCCGCCGCTCTCTCGAGTCCGGTCTTCGTTCTGGCTCATTTTCCCGAACAGCGGCTGGTAATCGAGCCTACAAATGAGGCTAATGGGCCAATACAATGCCAGATTGACCCTTTCGCCTCATTTGCATGTCAAACGGCCAACAATACCAGACTGATCCTTTCGCCTCGTTTGCATGTCAAACCGCTGACATCTGTAATAAATAAACAATAGCCTCCATTTGGCGAGGAAATATGCTCGGATATTTGTCCGCGGACATTATCTGTTCCGAGAATCGAACAGTTTTCCGAGAGCGAAGCTCGAGGAAAACTGTGAGCTTCGAGGAACAGATAATGTCCAAGGACAAATATCCGAGCATATTTTTGAAGCCAAATGGAGGCTATTGTAGTTATTATCCTTCAAATATTTTTTCACAAGGCCGCTCTGTTTGCCGTGGAAGATCTCGGTCGGCCAAGCTGTTAAACATCAAAATAATTCTGTTGGCGTTCAAAAATATTTCTAGTCTGTTCAAAACAATCAGTTTTATCTAATTTAGCAATTTATTTGAGACGAAAACTGAACCTGCGAACGCGAAACGCAAATTTTCAAAACTGGGGAATATCACTTGGGGAATATCACCCGGATATTCCCCAGTTTTGGCTGCGTCACGTGACGTGTTTAGACCAATCGCGCGCGAGAAAAAATTTTGATGGATTATAACTGCTATTATAATACTATTTATAATATACTCAACAAAATATGGAGCTTCTGATTGGTCAATGACGAATGCATAAATAGGTTATAGAGTGCAATACGGAATTGTGATAAACGGTACCGGACAAGTTGAGACGTTTTTGTCGCTTAATGACATTGAAATAAGCTTTCAGGTTAATGCTTGTTTTCTGAGCTACAGTACTGTAATTCTTTCGAAAATTTCACGCTTGGTTTGCCTGCGCGTTCCAATAAAACATGTGAGCACTTTGGAAACCAGTGAAGCGTTTCATGTGCAGTGTAGCGTGATGGCCGCAGATAATATTGAGAATATTATAAACAAAAAATCGTATGAACTGCTCGTGCAATTCGTGATTTATGGTCACTCGTGATGTTTTGAAAGTTCTCAAATTGCACTCGCCTAAAGGCTCGTGCAATTTTGAGAACTTTCAAAACATCACTCGTGCCCATAAATCACGAATTGCACTCGCGTTCATACGATTTCCTATACTTATTATATGGCAAACTGGTCCACGATGAAAAGGAGCATTCTGATTGGTTCCCTGAGCGGTCCGAATTTTGCAATACGGACCGCTAAGATGGACCGCTCACGAGCTCATTTCGCCGAGTTCCTTTTATGAAACATTTAACAAAAGAAAACTGTTTTCTGTTAAGTAGAAACATTTTTCCTCGTGTCTGGCGGACTTAAACGTTTCGCAAAGTGGCCTGAAAAATGCAAGAATATGCTTAGCTTTGGCGCGCGCGCGCCAGTTAGCCGAGAATGGTTGCATTAATTTATCAGCATTTTAAAAAAGCCATTACAATAAAAACTTTATTGAACTAGCTTGTTCGGTCCGTATTGGGAAATATTGGTCGAGTTCTTTTTTTGCAAGTTTATGGACCTCGCCAGTCGGCTCGGTCCGTAAACTTGCAAAAAAAAGAACTCGACCAATATTTTCCCAATACGGACCGAACAAGCTAGTTCAATAACATCTATAAACTCACTGAGTGGTAACTTACAGGGTGAAAGATTCCAAGAGTGAAAGGCAGCATTCGTCTGATATTTTTAATGTCGACTGTCACCAAGTTTTGATCCCAGAGATTAAATTCTTGGTGTTCTGTTGGCTTTCTTATAACAAGGATCAGAACGTCGCGTTGACATGCAGCTATCACTTTCTCCAAAAAGGTTTTGTCCCTGTCAGTAGTGCTTGTACCATTGATTGACGTTATCCAGTCGCCAGCTTCCAACATATTTACAGCATTGCCATTCTCTTGTACCCTTCCCACAATCCAGTAGTAGTATGTTGGAACTTTATCGGCATCCTAAAACGAAATCATTAAGATGATTGTGTAACAGAGTTCTTATCTCTGTATTTTATATTTTCTCGACAAAATAACATTGTCCGTGACCAATCTACAAGCCTCGTGATATAATACATTGTGGCTTCGTTTTCCCCACATTTTCCCCCTCCCTTACCCTGTAAAATGTTGGCACAACAGTTAGAACTGGCACATGATTGCAATTTGCCATTTTCCAACTTGGGAAAAGGGGGTGTTTACACGTATTCTGTAGTTGTTATATAGCGTCATATCTCATGTGTTTCAACTAAATGTGACGAGGCTTTTGGCTTGGGCTGTGCAGAGGCATTTTCTTGCGCACACTCCTGGACTCCCCCTTGCAATTTTGGGCGGGGGGGGAGGGGGGGGGGGGGGGGGGCTGAACGTAATTTTCCGAAATGAAACCAGGGAGCGAGTGCCGTAAGCTTGCAGCTTTTCCTCGGGTCGAACACACGACCAAAATCTTTCTCGCGTCGAATCGACTACACGACCAAACTCTTTCTCGGGTCGAACACACGACCAAATTCTAGAAATAAATACAACTAGACAGTAAACTAGAATAACACACTGGCTAGGCAGACTAATAAAAGTAATATGCACAAGCAATGGTAAACTTAAGCGAAGCATAATGAGCCGGCGTGCAGAACGAGAAGCAAAATACCGACAGAAAGACTAAACCTGTGTACGAGTAGAAATAGATAAAATAAAACCGGCGCGAACAGCGACACACCAACGAGAACAAGAAACTAAGACATGCACAATATGCAAATGAACAACAGACCGGGCAAAACGAAACTAGCAAAATAAAATAAAGAAGTATAAAATATACAACGGTAAAAGGCGAGCAGGAGGAAACGATAACTCCAAAGAAGCTGACGAAGCAGCAGAACCAGAAGGAGACGAAGAAACCTTGCTGACCATGACCGGTGGCTGGGAAGCTTGCACCCCATCAGGAGAAACAAACAGCGAGCCGACTAAATAGATAACTGAACCGCTGAAAGAACGGAAGCCAGAGGAGTTTGAACTTCAGGAACCTGAGTGTCCTAAGAAGAAGCTGAAGAAGTGTCCTAAGAAGAAGCTGGAGGCCAGCAGAGGACAAACAAACCAAGCAAAGGGAAGCTTATGGACGACAAGAGCTACAACTTGAACGGACGAGACGCTAGCATAATCAAAGGACCCGTAGGCATATAGGCATAGGGTTCAACCCTTGTGTCACATTGTTGTATTTTATACTCCTGAATATGAAACTATCATTCTGTTTTATTTGTTTTCTCCTCTCTTTCTCTGAAAACATTATTTTCTCATTTGTTCATCTGATTTATTCTCTGTCGGTCCTTTTTTAAATTCTCTATCTGTGAGGAGATCGAACTTAATTCAATATTTTAAACATCATTTTTTTTTTTAACTTAAATATCAATATCAATTTCTCAAGAAATTGAAATCTTCGTTTTTAAAATTTTTTATTATAACATTACATTTTCTGACCACAGAAATCTTCAATAATTTTTCTTTATTAACATGTAATAACTTTCTTAACACACATTCATAGCGTGTAAGTCAACAGATTCATCATCATTTCGGTGCTTAACATTATTTCGACAATATTTACCGTACCTTGTAAAATGTCTTTTTAAACGGGCATTCTCTAAAATATTTTTTGGTACGTCATTATTTACATTTTTATCTAGTCCCAGTCCCTCTTCAAAGGAAAATCGTTATAATTCAAAGAAAATAAGTCAATTAATCAAACCCTGTTTAGTTCTCTAAACTTCGTGGTTACAGTCGTTCGCAAAAATCAAAATGAGTGGAATATTATATTTTCAAGATCCCTTAGATTTAGATTGAAATTTGATATCAACAATTGGGTGTGGCATGTCACGTGACCAAGCAACAAAGTTCGTTAAATCAAAAAAATTAATATTTCATGTAAATATTTGTCCAGATATAGGTTAAGCTACACCTTCAAGGTCAAATGCAATGAAATTTTAATAAGATTAGTTTTAAGTCGAAATCATAGGGAATATTATGAATAATCACATTCTGAAGTTTGAAACGATTTTGACAAAACGTCTCCGAGATATTCGACTTTGAAAACCGCCTTTTTTTTCGCTTCCACATACGGAAGCGTTCGGGCAAACTTCGGAAAATTGTCGGAAATGGGAAGCTCACCACATATGACGTCAAATACACGCGCGAGTCCGCGAAAAGAGCGGGAATTAAAATTCTGCAGTTTCAAAACATCAACAAGTATGGTGTTTTGTGCTGCTTTTAACTGTAGCAACTGTTCAAAAACGTCACTTAAATAGTGAATTCACATTCCTATAAACTATTTCGCGATTATTCCAACACGCCAGGAGTTGAATTCGCAGGGACAGAGTTCAAGTCCAGATAGAGAAAGGAAAATTCACCGTCGTGTGTTCACGTTCTCCATAATACCGTGAATTTGGTCATTTGACGTTGTTGTTTTGAAGAGGAAGGACGGCAAAGAAATGTACTAAAATGCAAAACGCACGTGCGGAGCAATTGTGCTACTAATTAAATCTATTGTTTTGTGACGTTATCGTTTCCGTCGCCGTCGTGGTTGTTTAAGGTCCCTAATCAGGCGTAAGCTTTTTTACATTCCCTAACGACGAGAAGAGATGCAAGGAATGGATGAGATTAATTAATTTGTTGTATTTGAGCATTTTCAAAGGAGATGTCAAGGTCTTCATCCATTTTCGTCAATACCGGCTATGAAATAATCTCCGAACAAACCCAGAACACTTGACTCAAGCAAATTACAAGCTTCAAACACGCGCGAAAACACGAGCGAAAACACGCGTGAAAACAAGCTCACCACATATGACGTCACAAAACAGTAAATTCGTTTCCATTCCAAGCGCGGTCATTTCTGGTTCGTTTTCGTTCAGCCGTCGGAAATTCTCGGAAATTGTCCAATTTTGTGCCTTTTAAGGTTATTCCATCGAAATAGAAGTTACACTGGGAAGTTTCTGAAACTTGCCCTAGTTGAACATTGTGATGTAATGTTTCAAAATATAGAATAAAAAGAATAGGTCACCAGCCCCGCGAAGGAGATATAATCGACTAAAATACCTCATAATTCCTTACAAAATCAACCAAAAACAAGTATTTTTTCACGTTTTCAGTGATTATTAATTTCTCTGCACTGAGAATTGGTCTATACTCCTTGTATAGAAAGAAGATGATTACTAGACTTAAATTTGCTTAAAAAAATGATAGGTCCCCACGCTCGTTTACGAGAAAACCATCATTTACCTCTCTGGCGAGCATAGCCATAATGAAAAAGCCGCCATGTTTTTAATGTGCGCGCGCTAATTACGCGCGAAATTATGCGCAGAAAGGATGCGCAGTGCAATACTAAGGAATGACCTTAAGCGCCACAAACCAGCTTTTGAGGGTTGAGTATGATTGATGCCAATATAAAGTACAGTTTTCGGGACAAAAGAAAAAATACCAAATTTCGTTGCATTTGACCTTTAAATCAGTATTTTGAATTACCATCTCCTCCCAAAATATAGGGTGATGCTTTCCTTACTTCACTTGAGAATGTTACAAACTCAATTTTATTTTTTAATTTAATTTTTAATTTAGTTAATTTTTTATTTAGTTAATTTTTTATTTATTTAATCTAAGTTAATTTATTATTTTATTTTATTTCATTTTTATTTTATTTTATTTTCTATTTTTATTTTATTTTTTAAATTTATTTTTTATTTTATTTTTTATTATATATTATTTTATTTTACTTTCAGCTCGTTTTGACCAATCAGCGTTCAGAAATTTCTCAGCCTGTATTATAATGTCCGTAATAGCGGGTGTCCGTAAATTACGGCCGAGTGTCCGCAAGGCGAGAGTTGACTGTATTGCGTTACACCCTTGGTTTAAAGTTAAAGAGATCGAATAACGTGCTAAGGTCACAGTCATATTTCATACACACGTTTGCAACAATCACCGATACATGATGTTGCCTGCAGACATTCGTCTTTGCTTTCCAAATATTTAATTTTCGATGCGATTCCTGTAATAAACTCAATTGCTGGTTTGCAACCAATCCCGAGAGATTCAAATGACAAAGACGCGGCGGCCATGTTGGGGGTACAAACAATAGAAGCCAATTAGAAATCTTTTGTTAATGACCCCCAGCTGACGTCACTTGCAAACCATCAATACGCTGATAAACTTCAGGAAATATTTCAGCTCGTAAAACCTAGGGAAATCGCGAGTAGCAAAACACTCGTGTGGTTTTGGCGCATAAATCTCATTCAAGTTACTCGCTTTTCAATAATTTGTTTTGGAAATTTCAACAATAATTTGTAGATATTGTCCTTTTCACTAAAATGTCCTGATTTGGGGCAAATCACGTCAGTGACTTTGTAAAAAATAGGTCCGCGACGCTTACTCAAATGGCTACTGCGGTTTTTACTCGGAGAATGCGCATAGCGAATAATATTAAGCTGAGTTACTTATGAAGCATTCTTGTTCTGTCATGATGACTCGGGTATCAATTATAAAGCCTGCACTTGGGGTTAAGTAGTTTTCGTTCATCAAAAATAAATTTACTTAGTTATTAGTTAGTTTCTTGTGATGAGAGAAATGATATCCCAATCCACTGTATAATTATATTACAGTATGTGTTTATTTTATTGAAAAAATTTAATTTGTAGCTCAAAGCAAATATTTGCGCGAAGTAAAGCCTGTGTCGGGGAAATTTAAATACATTTTCTCCGGCATCAAAGATTATTTACAGTCCGTATTGCGCAGCCTCAGGGTTTGTTTTCATTTTTGTTTTGATTTTGTTGATTTACTTGTTACACTTCGTCGAGGTTCCTCTATCTGAGGATCTGAGGAATTTTTATTTTGGATAGTATTTACATTCCTTCGTTTGAGACTGAAAATATTGTAGGGCCGACATTGCGCAGTATGGACTGTAAATGCATACACATAATTCGTTAATAGGAACCAAAAGACAAATAACCAAGGCAAACCCGTTCTCTTCCGATCCTCCTCTCTCTGGCTCTCTGGCAAGCGGGAAGTTTACGTAAGAACCTGGGAACGGGTTTGCGTGCTTCTATGGCAGCAGGTGACGTCATGAAATTTCATGGCAATTCAAATGGGAAACGCAGGTAGACTTGAAACGCAATGTTTATTTGTATATTAACAAGTTGTAACGCGAAATAAACAACTTGAATTTCGTGAATTACAAACAAACTACAGGTGGTAGCTGGCTTAAGCTAGAGACATGTAAATATAATGTATGAACATGGAACGAGCACACACTTTGCATTTGAATTTGTCACGCTAACCCCGGCACTACATGTTTGCCACGTGCATTGACTAGATTGATTACCTGTGCGATGTAGCAACTTTGCTGGCTTTTTCTTTTTTCTTTGGTGTATTGTATTTGATAACCCCGGCTAACGCCAAACATCTCTTGCTTTGAAGTTCTGTTCTACTTCACGGCCACCCTAAACTCCGTCTCTTGTATTTGACCTACAATTGTATGTTGCCTTTCGTGACTATAAGGTCACAGTTCTAAAAACTATTTTCGTTTATCTCAGTCAGGGGGGGCAGGCAGCGCCCTTTGATCTTGCCGCTTTTCCGCAATACATGATCGCACAAGTAAAGAAATCTGTCAATCATTCGAGAAACGTACCTCTACGGGAGTTTGCTGTGGAATTTTCATCCAAGGTGTCCCACAATGACCAAAGTTCAGTTAAACAGCGACCGAATCGTTCCCATAGATGTTTGGACGTGGAATCGCCAAAATATTTCTGAACGAACACAAACGCACGTTATGTCAGCCATCGTCCGCCATGTTTATTTTAAACAAACCAGTACTTAGTCTCGCTCGGCCAAATTTCTAAAATGTGCAATCATATATACTAGGTCCCAGGCCTCGCTGCTAGCCCCCCCTGATCTCAGTTCTTTTCTTATCAATATGAAGACAAGCACGTCTTTGTTTCTTTTAAAAAGAAACCGCAATTAAGGCTGTTCTTATCTTATATCAACATGTCCGTACATGTTTTAGCTTTTTGAACATACGATAAACAACTCAACTCATTAGCGATTAGCTAGTGGCCTAATAAGCCTAATTTGTTCTAGTATAAATAAAGTATTATATATGTATATGTAACTCACTCTTTCATGACCATGGAACGGCCAAATCGGTATCTATCATTGACATGACAAAGACTTGACAATCGCGGGCGGAAATTGATCTCATAATTAAGTGACATGTTGTTTTCTTTAACGAAAAGCAGAATTCTACAAATCAATGAAATCAGTAAGTTGTGGTCGGGAGGGGGGGGGGGGGAGGGGGGTACTACCTTATATAAGCTATATAGGTATGCGCGGCCCCAAATGGTACGATTTTTGAGCCGTTTTTGTCTGAAATAGGATATAGATTTTGACCATTTTGGTCTGAAATGGGGTATGTTTTGTGCCCTTTGGCCTGGAATTTGGTTTGGCTTTTAGACGAAACTATTTTTCCCATTAACATCGGGAAATTTGAAGCCCTTTTCATGCCACAAATGTTTGCGCAAATGGAACCCATTCCTGGGTAGCTGAAGTCATGTATTAGACCTGTGTACTAATTTGATAGGTTTGAAATAGGGTATGGAAAATCACATATTTTGGTCTGAAATAGGTTAAAGTGTATATGACAGATATTTTTTTATTTGCTTGATCGAATCTTCATAGGATCCTGATATGAACATCGAAAAAAAAAAATTCCATATCGCTTTTCTTCACCGCGTTTTAGCCGTCTAAAGACGTGAAATTTCATTTCCGGTTAGGTAAAAAGCCGAGCGAGATGGAGTCCTGGACCGAGTCGGTCGTGACATCAAAACCAGAACGCCTTCGACAACCACGCAAAGACAGCGAGGAGTTTCGTGGCTTGTAGCGGTGTATAACCAGATATATTTTAGTTCAAATTTTGTCTAGAACCGTCAAAACCTACAAAAAGTTATGTCTACGAATGATTTTGAGTTTGGGAGCGATTCTGAGCGATCAGACGCATAATTCAGTGTTTCTTCGACTGTTGATGAAGTTGAGTGCGATAGTTTATACAGGTTTATAGAAGCAGCAGCAGACAACTCAGACCTAGAAGGTCCTTACGATGAGTGGATTCAAGAGTACATGTATACCGCTAGCAGATAACGACAGCGATATAATTTCTCATTCTGAAAGAACGTGAATTTCGGAGCCCGGACATGCTGGAAATGTGTGTGTATGCGTGTGTAAAAATAACATTGTTTGTTTATACAATTGCGCTGTTTGAATCGAAATGAGTTGAACCGATTTGTAATAAGCTTTTTAAAATTCGCTTTTACATGTAGTTCTCGTTAGTTTATCTTGAGTTTTTCCCCTTTCGAGGACTGTTCATGAGGGGCGAAGCGAGCAGCAACTCGCGAAACGGCGAGCGACTTTGAAATCGAATGGATTTTTAGCACAAAGATCGCGGCACAAAATGTAAATAGTGTCACAGAAGCGGTCACGACTAAACAAGGTTTTTGGCTTCTTTTCGCTCCTAAAGGTATTTAAGAAGAAAATGGTCATTGAATTTGATAGAGTTTCTTATTCATCTTTAGAAATAATGTTTCATGGAGCAATTATGTCCCGGAATCCCAGACAAGTCAGAAGCAACTGCGTGATTTTCATTCAATGCGCTGTTGTGATCATGATTTGGCCTGAATCGCTTTTAGGTAAGCTCTCACTAGTAGTTTCTCAGTCAACAGTGGTTTACTTTGGGAGGCAGAGGAATAATTTATCTTTAAGAAAACCGGAGTTGTGATTCAGAACTATTTTTGTCCGTTCAGAGTAACGTTTTCGCTCAGTTCTGAATAATTTTTCGACGCAGGGCTCGCGATAGTAACTTTATTTATCCACATATCACATTGTACACATTGGTCTGCCTCTACCGAAGATTGTGCAGTTGATGCTTCTTCCGTAAGGATAACAGACACTGAAATCAAAATTCAAAACAAAATACCTTTAGGAGCGAAAAGAAGGAAAAAAACCTCTTGTTTAGTCGTGACCGCCTCTGTGACACTATTTACATTTGGAGCGTGCCGCGATCTTCGTGCTAAAAATCCATTCGATTTCAAAGTCGCTCGCCGCTTCGCGAGTTGCTGCTCGCTTCGCCCCTCAAGAACAGTCCTCGAAAAGGGAAAAACTCAAGATAAACTAACGAGAACTACATGTACAAGCGAATTTTAAAAAGCTTATTACAAATCGGTTCAACTCATTTCGATTCAAACAGCGCAATTGTGTAAACAAACAATGTTATTTTTACACACGCATTTCCAGCATGTCCGGGCTCCGAAATTCACGTTCTTTCAGAATGAGAAATTATATCGCTGTCGTTATCTGCTAGCGGTATACAATCATGTACTCTTGAAGCCACTCATCGTAAGGACCTTCCGGGTCTGAGTTGTCTGCTGCTGCTTCTATAAACCTGTATAAACTCATCGCACTCAACTTCATCAACAGTCGAAGAAACACTGAATTCATGCGTCTGATCGCTCAGAATCGCTCCCAAACTCAAAATCATTCGTAGACATAACTTTGTGTAGGTTTTGACGGTTCTAGACAAAATTTGAACTAAAATATATCTGGTTATACACCGCTACAAGCCACGAAACTCCTCGCTGTCTTTGCGTGGTTGTCGAAGGCGTTCTGGTTTTGACGTCACGACCGACTCGGTCCAGGACTCCATCTCGCTCGGCTTTTTACCTAACCGGAAATGAAATTTCACGTCTTTAGATGGCTAAAACGCGGTGAAGAAAAGCGATATGGAATTTTTTTTTCGATGTTCATATCAGGATCCTATGAAGATTCGATCAAGCAAATAAAAAAATATCTGTCATATACACTTTAACGGTTTCAAGAAGCAGGCCACACACCCCTACCAAAAATTTCAGGGCGTACTCCCCCCTCCGGGGAGGTTGTGGTATGTTCAGAGTTATCTTTCCTCGACACAGCAAATGAGTCTGTTGTTTTTAACCTAAGTCCAAGTACGGTGTTCGAGGGGTATCTCTAGAAAATTTATCACTTTTGATTTATTTTGTGCCATTTTTGATTTATTAAGTGTGATTTTTGATTTCTCGAGTGATATTTTGATTTCCAAAATTTTGCGGTTTTATTTATTTTGTGCGATTTTTGATTTCTCGCGTTCAGTATATTTTGATTTCCAAAATTTTGCGCTTTGATTTATCTTGTGCGAATTTTGATTTATTTTGTGTGACTTTTGTTTTCTCGCGTTATATTTTGATTTCCAAAATTTTGCGGTTTGATTTATTTTGTGCGATTTTTGATTTATTTTGTGCAATTTTTGATTTCTCGAATGAGGTTTTGATTTTAAAAATTTCATCGTTTGATTTCTCAAATGAACCTTTGATTTCCAAAATTTTTCGCTTTGATTTATTTTGTGTGACTTTTTGATTTCTTGAATGAGTGTTTGATTTCCAAAATGAGACTTTTGATTTCTAAAATGAGACTTTCTCAAATGGAGATTTCAGCCGACGTGACCTCCCGTTCTAGATTTGGGTCTTGTAATTAAGAAGTTTATGTTTCAGGAGGGTAACTTCAATTTACATATTTGCATGGCTATAGCATATTCATGCTTGACCTTTATAAATTACACCGCGGCTATTTAGAATTAGAACTTGAAGCGGCGCTTTCTAGTTCTACTAAACTGATAACCGTGGCTGTCTACAACGGCCCGGCTATATATATATCGGTACTGCGAGTTGTGCTTTGCGAGTTATCCTTAACTTTAGCAGCATCTTTCAAATGATCAAACTTTGGAGTATAGTTTATGTTTGACCTTCAGTGGCATTTGATATCACCTTCAAATATTTTTCTCGCAACACACAACTCGCAGTATATCAGTATGGCCGAACCGTTGTAGACAACCGCAGTTATTTAGAGCTAGAAAGAGCCGCTACGTACACCGCGGTTACTGCATTTAAGTAGAACTGTAAAGTTCTAAATGCGCCGCTTTCTAGTTCTAAATAACCGCGGTGTAATTTCATTTAAGCACAAACATCGATTCTTAGTCATTATTTCTTGGAATTAAGATCTTGTAAACAAGAATGAGTGTAATTATTGGAATTAGGATCTTGTTTTATCATCGGAATAGAATCTACATGTGAATCAAGCCGAGTGCCCGAGTGTAGTTCATTTCCCACACCACGTGACCTCCCGTACTCGCCTCGCGTGGTCGGGAAGATGGCGGACAGAGAATAAGGAGGATATTGCATCAATCACCCTCCGCATAGATTTGGGTCTTGTAAGAAGTCTATGTTTCAGGAGGGTATCTGCGATTTACACCCAGTGTTTGCATGGCTAGCATATTCATGCTTGACCTTTATAGTATCACGCTATTCCCTTTCCGAGTTCATCTGCTGATCAAACACAGATAATTTGTTCTTTATGGTGATAAAATGAGAATCTATGTTTGAGGTTAAATGAAATTACACCGCGGTTATTTAGAACTAGAAAGCGGCGCATTTAGAACTTTATAGTTCTATATAAATGCAGTTACGGTAACCGCGGTGTACGTAGCGGCGCTTTCTGTAGCTCTAAATAACTGCGGTTGTCTACAACGGCCCGGCCATACTGATATACTGCGAGTTGTGTGTTGCGAGAAAAATATTTGAAGGTGATATCAAATGCCACTGAAGGTCAAACATAAACTATACTCCAAAGTTTGATCATTTGAAAGATGCTGCTAAAGTTAAGGATAACTCGCAAAGCACAACTCGCAGTACCGATATATATATAGCCGGGCCGTTGTAGACAACCACGGTTATCAGTTTAGTAGAACTAGAAAGCGCCGCTTCAAGTTCTAGTTTAAATAACCGCTATATATGCTATAGCCATGCAAATATGTAAATTGAAGTTACCCTCCTGAAACATAAACTTCTTACAAGACCCAAATCTAGAACGGGAGGTCACGTGGGCTGAAATCTCCATTTGAGAAATCAAAAGTCTCATTTTAGAAATCAAAAGTCTCATTTTGGAAATCAAAAGTCTCATTTTAGAAATCAAAAGTCTCATTTTGGAAATCAAACACTCATTCAAGAAATCAAAAAGTCACACAAAATAAATCAAAGCGAAAAAATTTGGAAATCAAAGGTTCATTTGAGAAATCAAACGATAAAATTTTGAATCAAAAACTCATTCGAGAAATCAAAAATTGCACAAAATAAATCAAAATTCGCACAAAATAAATCAAACCGCAAATTTTTGGAAATCAAAATATATAACGCGAGAAATCAAAAGTCACACAAAATAAATCAAAAGTGATAAATTTTCTTGTGATACTCCTCGAACACCGTATCCAAGTTCTTCCAAGATCTACAATAGCAAACTCTGATGAAGCCTTCCTCTAGTCCAATCTCGTAAACAGGAAATTGTGCTGGACAGACATCAAACTGTTCGAATACAAAACTACAACAATACGGCCCGGGTGCCAGAGGGGTTTTTCCCTTGAAGAGGAGCGCTGAGGCCACGAACGAAAATAGTTTTCTTTTTACTCCGCGGGTTTTGTCGTCGCGGCTTGCCGTTCACAGTTTGCGCAGAGTAAAAAAAAAACCTCTCACCCAGGGTACTATAAAAAATACTTATATTACAGTACATTCTACACAGGACGATTCACATCAACATAAAAAAAATATTATCGGGCACTAAGCAATACCCTGCTCTCTTAAACTACAATAGCTCGCCGACTTCGCGAACCTTCTCGCGGACAACAAACTCTGTTCACTTTACTATCGTGTCATTTTCACCAGTATAAACAAAACTTGAAACATACCCTTCTTTGAATACAATTACAATCACCCACTGTTTTCTTTACAAAACAACGGAAATAGTGCTCATTAATGGGATGATCTTATCTTTCGTCTACATTCTTAATGGTTCTCGAAATTTCTCACAAACCACTGAAGCAGACAAGTTCGTTTACAATTTTAGAAGATAATCATTCCTCGTCTTGAAATTAAAAGCCTATAATTTTTGTCACGATGTCCAACGCGAAAGTCTCGTGGCCCATCAGCAAAAAACATGTAATATTTTTGTTTATACAGCACCATTCGCGCTGACATAGCAAAATTCTCAAATCAGTCCTCATACTAATAACTTGCACCATCAACCTTTCGTTAACGATTTTCAAATATTTAAAAAGTCAAAAACTGACACAGCACCACTGATTCCAAAAATATTTGGTCACTATTAAAGCAATACTTTCCTCTCATAAACTTCACCCTTCGCATGTGAGACTTAATGAGTCTGTCGTAGCCTAGCCATGCCAAGACAAGCTTAACGAATATCAGGTCACACGACAACCTTTTACGTAGCTGTAAAATTTCATTTATCTTTTTATCAATTGCTCGTACGTTTTGAAAAACTAATTGTACATGTGATGATACTGTTTCATCCGCCTTTTAACAACAGTGAATGGTTTTCAAAAGGCAATTACAGGTCATTCAGCAATACTCTGCTCCAGTAAACAAGCTCGCCGCCTTAGATTATCGCGGCTTTTCCCCTCAAGCGTGAAAAATGACCAGCGCCTTTGCGACAAAAGCTTCCAGACTGTGGCTCAAACGCGATCCTGCTCGTAGTTGTCTACACCTCCCATGTAAACTTGTCTTTAATATTTATTTTGCAACGCAATTTCTCTCGTGACACCACCGCCAATGAAGCGAAAGTCTCTGACAGTTGTCATACCAACCTTTCAATCGAAACAATACCATTTGTCTTCGCAGGAATTCAATTGTTACACAAAAAGTCTTACGCAGGAATGTAAAGAATGCTTCGACGATGGCAATAACTGGCTGCTGCGCGCGCAGCAGCCATTAAAAATCAGGTCAATAATTAGAGCTTCTGAAACACTCTTGTTTGACAATCTGTGTAGTATAAATGCTGATGCATTGCACCATAGCGCATGGGTTTAAACTCAAATGCGCGTATTTCAAATTGAAAATCTAGCTACTTACTTGGTTAGACATTTTTTCGTGTGGAAATATTATAACGATACGTTTTGAAGTATTCCATGGCTAAACTCAAGATTTAAATTCTCCACACCTGCTCACATAAATTCTTCTGTTTGTAAGTAAAGAGAATTCGAGTAGATCAGGAGTTTTAAACTCGCATAATACACGTCTTTAAAATTGAAACTCTTTCTTCAAGTAAAACTAATACACTTATAAACTTCAGGACATATTTTAGCCTGCGTAGCAGTGAAATGAAGCGCGAGTTGGACCTCCCCGCCCGACTCTGAGCCGCTCGCTTTCGCGGCTTCGCCGCTAAAACTTTACTTTGCGCGGCCAACAAGACCGCCAGATGTACAAGAAAGCTCTTATCAGACATTCTTCAGATTCCGGTGCTAACAATGAATGTTAACAATAGATGTTAACAATGGAAGATCTTAACAATAGAACAGAACGCTAGCAGATTTAGTACAGTTTAACCCTCTCAACAGACAATTTTCTCTATAATTTTAAAGCTCTAATTGCACAAACTCTTGTCTATTAAAATCATAAACTGATTGGCTAAAATGATATCTTCAGACAGAAAATAAAAAAAAGTACAATCTTTCGCGGACGCGATCTCTTTTCACCGAACAATAACATTTTTGATAGCCTGCGTGGCAGGCGTATAAAGGGGAGGGAGGGGAGTTCGGCGAGCGCGAAGCGCGATGAGTCGATCGCGCTCTCTCCTCGTCAAAGAATCAGCTGTCAATTCATACAAAGGAGAAAAGGCCACCTGTGACACCTGTCGATCACGCATGTATTTCAGCCAAATACAGTGATTCAGTAAAGCGCAATCCTGTTATCACAAATTTAATTAAATTGACGTGATCATTAATTCTATCGCTGATATTTCTTTATATTCTAGCCTTCTACGCAGACATTCTTTGGGCTCGTCACGCACTCAAAGAGCGTCTGCGTAGGAGCCTATTTATATTCGTGACTCATGACCTGGGTCAAGAGAACTTATATTCTCGGTCAGAATCGAATTATGCGCATATTAAATTTCACCTTTGCTTGTTTTTAAATAAAGCTTGTTTTCAATTATAAATCACTCGTCCTCATCCCATCTTGGGTTTTCGTGTTGCCGGAAATCATACAATCAAACAACTTTCCATCCTCGAAGACCCAGGGGACAGTTAGTGGGGGGCGAGCGAAAAAAATCGGAAAAGAAAACGTCACGGCCAAAAAGTTGTCAAACTTGTCCAACGCGCCGGTGAACCGCCGGCGGCAATTTGCGAACACGATCCGAGAGAAATTTAGAAAACACAAGCGCCGGAGAGTGTTTTCTTCATTTCTCAAGTGTTAATCTAAGAGTCCTATCGCAAAAACGTGCCAACCAGAAACATTTTCAACCAATTTAGCAAAAGAAGCGCAAAGCAAGTGGTGAACAAAAAGAACACGAGTGGAGGCAGCTATCAACTTGGTTAAGCTTATATATAGTGACCCCTCTTATCACGGATTGTTACCAGCAAATTTTTATACTAAATGTCTAAATGCTATTGCCGAGTCAAGTCAGTCTGATAGCTAGAATCACGAGCCAGAAAACACCTAATAGAATGTCATAATCTTCCGGCCACACAGCCGGTATTCCATTCATAACAACTTCATCTTCAACCAGCGTGTGCAACAGTCGATATAAAAAAGTACCACTTTTTCTCTGTCTCGTGTGGTCCTCTACTGAACTAGGAGCATGTTCTGTCTCAGTTGTGTATCCACCATTATTTAATAGATTGATAACTGCTGGATGAATTCGTGATTACGCTTCCGGTTATATAGGCTTTAGCTCACGGATTATTTACAGAATACGGTCAAGCACAAAACTAACTAGTGACAACTATAACTAAGTGAATATTTTCCGAACCAATACCGAGTTTGCAGCGTGTTAACTTTAATAACACTTACCGTTTTAATTGAAATGATGCAGCCAAGATTTCCGCTCGTTGGATACATGTGGACGGGTTAGTTCTGGGCCGAAAATTGTTAGGTGAGGAGCGCAGAGGGAATTGCGTACACGGGGAGAGTATATTGCTTCATCGAAGCCTGCATTTGCCATTTTACCCGACGTCTGTAAGAGATAGAACTGCCGGAATGTGCTTACATCAGGGTTAACATGTACTTTTGTACTCAATTCCCGGGAGGAGGGGGAGGCCCTTATCTTGTGCGGCCCGACAGGGTATGGTCAATGAAATCAGTGCTTGATTACTAAGTATTAGCGTAAACAGCTCAGTGACTCCATCAGTAAAAGCTGTAAATAGATTCGTATTTGTCAATGAATTAAACTAATCAACGGCTGATGGAATTCTGTCTAAACAGGGTAGGAGCGACCCGGCCGCACCTACCTACCCGAGCATCTGTTAGTACCTACCTCCCCCGGGCTTCAATTATAGTTTCGGGGAATCCCCTACTATTATCAATCAACCATTCAGACCAATATTGATCACGAGAAAGGGATGAGCGGGCTCATTTCCCGAACAGCGGCTGGTAATCGAGCCTAGAGAAAAGGCGCCGGTTCCCTCGCCCTCCCCCTACCCCTCCCCCTACCCCTCCCCCTACCCCTCCCCCTACCCCTCCCCCTACCCCTACCCCTACCCCTACCCCTACCCCACACCGACTTTATTTTTGTCTCGGCCCAATCCTCCATCGTTCATTCGCACACAAATATGTCGCTCATTTCGAGCAAAGATGTCGAACAAGCGATCGAAAACTATCAAACGAAGTCCTATGGTTATCAGGACACCTTTACTCCAAAATGCTGAGCAAATGTTTGGCTTTGAAGACCGATGCAAACTTCATTTAAAGATGGAGAGCATGCAGAACACGGGTACGGTAAAATACAGTAAAGTGCTATCGCCCATTGCCAAAATATCGCTGGGCTTGAAATTCATCCGGCGTGCCCAGTCGATCGTTGGAAAGCAATCGATATAATCAATATAATCGATAATAATTAATCGATTAATATCGATTGGTTCAATTAATCGATGAAAACCGATACTCACAATTCAAGTCCTCTATCGATTTTTATCGATTTATGATAGTTTATCAATAACAAAACCCACTCTCCTCACTCCATACTGGAAAGTTTGTATGTCACGCCGAAGATCTTCGGCGTGGAGCTAGGATTTTACGCCAACTTTTGGCGCATTTCACAGGGCTTTTCTTCTTGCTGTAAGCGCTGGTGTGGCGTAAATCCGAAACATTCTAAACATTCAACACTAACCTGGACAAATGGTACATAAAAAGTGGCGGATCCAGACCTGTTTATAAGGAGGGGGTCAGAAAAATTTTCCGGCCCTTCGGGCCTTAAATTTAGATAGAGGGGCAGGTTATAAGAGCACTGGTGAGTGCTGGCATCGGCTGGCATATGACGTGTTAGAAATTTTTTTACGGCAGGTTGGCGGAACAATTTTTAAAGGCAAAAATCGTGGCGTAAAACTTCGGCGTATGAAATACGAACTTTCCAGTATGGTCCTCACTCAGTTTTAATTTATTTTTTTAATGAATCAGTCGGGATTTTTAAATGTTTTCGTGCAATTTTGCTATGAGAATGCTGGGTCACCATACAGGTAGCATGGGTAAAACTAGAAAACTGCTGCACGCACCGAATAGTAACAAGAAGTAACATGTAAAACATTATTTATAACGTTTCCTTTTTGTTTTAAACCTGTAGCAGTAGGCTACTTTTAGCCAAACAAAATTTTAGCAGAATCAGCTATAGTGAAAAAACATGGAAAAAACAAATTATATAATTTGGGGCAAACCAAATTCATCACGTGCGAAATAAAAAACGTGTCGATTTCTTTTCCAGCGATATGCAAATTCTAATGAATACCCAGACTACCATTTGGTCTTGTCTTGTAGGCTTTACGTTTTTATCCGATTTTTATCCGACAACGTTTATTGAAAATTATAGGTGTACATGTAAGCTAATATATATTAAAAATACGCATGGATATTTGCGAGTTGCATTTCATTTTTCTGAGCCCTGTAGGGGCGAGGAAAAATGCGAGCAATGAGCAAAATGTCCACACATATTTTTATATGTTAAACTATCGAATAAGGGATTTATTATTCCACTGCAAAATTTCCCTGCTAAAACTGAACAGTCTAAATATACTATGGTGTAATTATGCTCTCATAGTTTGCACATTCTCTTTACCTTATATGGTGAAATGATGAAATAGTGGAATAATAATTATAAGAGCAATATATAATTATAATAAGAACCTTCCCAGAATCCTTTGCAACTGAAAATATTTCAATACCAGATAACTTTGTCAAATTTGAAGACCAGGACGATATTACACCATAAGATAATAACACTTACCATAAAATAACTCTCATATCAAACTTAGTGTGATGACGTCATTAGTCACGTGACCACGCCCGAAAATGCGTTTTTGTTTACTGTGAGAAGATGCCTCTATCAATTGAAAAGCAATCAATGTAGTCAGCAAGACATTGATATGGGGCATTTTGAAATGGCCATTAGACTTCTGGCATTTTAAATTTAAGGGGGCTATACACGAGATGAAAAAAGAGAGATCCTCGGTTCTAGCCAATATCTCATCAAGTGTAAGGTGCATGGCAACAAAAATTTACATGTGGATAGATGTTCATGCGAAGTTTACGTTTTTGGCAACGTCGCTTTTGTGACGTCATAGGTCACGTGACCAGATCGTTTTTAATATTTTAAATTGCTTTAAAACGTTATTATACTCTGATTTATTTTAACTAAATTATAGATATTCAAGTACAATTATTAAAAAAGACCGCTTTAATTTTTTCTGTAAAATAATAAACAGGTGAGGAATACAGTAACATTTGGATTGCCTCCTGTTCAGCGAATTTTCAATTTAAAACTAAAAGCAAACTTCGATGAGAGGTTTGGATATATGCTTCTTCTACCTCTGTCGGCAGTTTTCCGCCATTTCCTCTTCTTCATAGCGTAGATAGATGTAATTTTCACCAAAACGTGACATGTGAGAGACTGGACACGAGCGAAGTTGTCGAAGAAAGCCTGGTGCGAGTCCCTACACCAAGGCGAGGCTCTGTATTTTTGCGCCTTCTTTCGCGGCTGTACAGCGGATTCGTCAGCTGAATCGTTGTTTTGCGGATCGCGGAGGAGAAAAGGAGAAAATTGGCTTGCAAAATATTTTCTTCATGCCTTCATATTCGATCAAGAGTGGCTAAAATTTTATTGGACAGTCGACAAGACAACATTTGTACTTTTCTCCGCAAGTGGAGTCAAATGAAGCGCAGCTAAGTGCTACATTTTATAATTTGCTTCTACAAGCTTAGTCGAGTCAGGTCATATCGACCTAAAAATTAACGTAATTGAGCTTATTTCTTGTGTTTGCTAGAAAGCTTTTAGAGCTTTCCTTGCTCGGTATTAATCATTAGCTTTCTGTTTGATATATCTGTACCTTCAAGAGCTCGTATTTCATTTCCGGCTCATGACGAAAGCAGAAAGGACGATTACACTTCAGTTCGGGCCTCAGCTAAAGTTTGGTAAGTTGAAAATATGGTAGCGAAAATATTTAAACCGTTGTACATGTACACTTTCTCCGAGCGTTATACTGTTTTGTTGAGCAGTTTTTGCTTTTGTTTACATATTCAAACTTTTTAAGCTGATTTTTTTATAGTAAGCCTTTCTGATTTTCGAAACACAAACGGAGTAGTTTGAGTTATTGCTGGAAGCGGACATCACAAAATAAATAATTTCTGTCGCTCGAGACAACCTGTTTGTACATAGTCAGTGTGCCAAAACGTTCATACCTCGTTTTTAACCGAATGTTTATACATGTACGCATGTAGCACCCTTAATTTTCGAAGATTTCCGATACTTACGTTTTTATTTCATTGTTTCATGTTATTAATTGCATGGCTATTTGAGACTGTTTGTAATCTGTATATAAATTATAGGTGATTTATGAGAAGGTTCCAAGCTGCTACAGGATTTTTTAAATTATTATTGCAACTTTTGATACACAGACTACTGGCATGTGTTGACATGAAAGATTCAAACTGGACAATAATTTATTTAGCTTGTCAAGATAATTTCACTGTACTTTGCATGTCTGTGTAAGGGCACTCTAATTTTGCACATTTATTTCATAATTATATTGAGCACTACGGTAAAATCCTATTCAAACAACTATCCAATTATTTCCCAAATTGGACAGTACAAGTTCCCCTAGCTGCTCAATATAATTAACACATAATACGACTACGTATTGTCCAATTTGGGAAATAATTGGATTAAAAAAAATTCCTCTGACTAAGAAGCCCTCAGAATTTTTATCATCCAATTATTTCCCAAATTGGACAATACGTACTTCCTATTACATATACTAATATGATACTCTTTGATAAAATCGATAGAAATTAGTCATTATTAATGTTTCATATTCACATTGAATTTTCTATCGATTTTTATTGATGCTAGGATAATACTAACAGTTATCACAGATTAGGGAAGTACCTTCTCCTTCTCATCTGAACAATTGAAGGCCTGGTATTTCTCATCTGAATTATTAAAGGGATGGTATTCCTCTGACTAAAAACCTGTTGTTGCCTAATATTTAGTGTACTGGACTCTGGATCGAGCTGTTCATGTTCAAGCCCTGGCTGGGGTCATTGTGTTGTGTCCTTGGGCAAGACACTTTACTCTCATAAGCCAAGCAGTGGATGTGGAAAGGATGATTGGACCTCAGCTAAGTTTGGTAAGTTTGAAAACATTGTCCCCACATAAGTTTACCTATTCAGTATTGTACAGTACCACCAGTCTGGTCAAAAGTAAGTTGACAGTTTCTTCACACCTTAATCGCCTAGGCGATTAAAACACACCTATGCGTGTTTCTTGTCTCGTGTTTCTCATCTCGAAAGAAAATGAGTTTTGTTTTCTGTGAAAGCGAAAGTCCTGGCGAGACTGTACAATATCAAATGTCATGTTCACATGTACATGTTTACATGTACATGTACATTCAGCAATGATTATTTTCCCACGGTCAGGGAATAATTTTATCTCTGATCCCTGGAGTCATTACAGATCATTACATTAATGAAAATGGCTCAATTGAATTGTGTACACTTTAAAATATAAATACATCAATTATCACTTCCTGGGTGCTACAACAACTGAGCAAGCGTCAAGCGAGCAAATTTATTAGACCACCGCATCTCCCACAGAGAGAGGGAAGGGGGGAAAATAGAGCAGATACATTAGTATTATGAAATAAATAGACCTACCGTAATGATTCGATTTAGCGCTCTCCTTCCAATAAGCGCCCCCTTTCGAATAAGCGCCCCCCCCCCCCCCCTTCAAATGTGTTTTTGTTAATAAGCGCCCATATTCTAATATCACAGCACTGTCAGAGTACACTGAGATCAACCGAGGTTCATATTCCTTTAATTGCTCACATACGTAATGCCGCATTACAAAAACAGTGGTCTTCATCTGAGTTTCTCAACTATTATGTCAATGTGAGTGCACAATAATTATTCCTTCAAATGAATGATCTCTTCTTCAAATTTTGTGGCGATTGTTTTGTTTTGAACATTCGGTTGTTTCTCAAAAAAGAAATAAGCGCCCTGTCCCGAATAAGCGCCCTGTCTCGAATAAGCGCCCTCCCTTGAGGTACCAAAAGTAAATAAGTGCCCTGGGCACTAAATCGAATCATTACTGTATTTAGCTTCAAATTTAAATTGCCCATTTCAGACCATGTGATGTTCTCTAGAGAATTGTTCCTTTGTCTAGATCTAAAAATTATGCGTTCATATATAGACCTTATTCATAAATGGCGGTGGATTAATTATTATTTTATAATTGCTAATCAGCCTGCCTAGCCTCATTTTAGATTAAAATTTCTTTTGAATTTTGCACATACTAACAAGGCTAGGGGGCCTGATTAGCATGAATATAAAAGAATAATTAATCGGCCGCCATTTATGAATAAGGTCTATAAACAATTCTGTAGGGTGACGTCACATGGTCTTAAATGGGGCAACAAACAAACCAAGCTAAATGCAATGTAGGTCTTTTCACTGAAGCCAAAATCTTAATTTACCATAGTTGTTTTCATTTGTTTCTTTTTAATGTTATCAGTAGTTTTTAAATTTTGCTGATGCATCAGCAATGATGGTTTTATTGTATTGATACAATCATCTGCTTTGTTTCCTCTTCAGGTTTTTATTTTATCACCCTGATTACAGTGTGATACAAGACAACATCATATGCCAGGAAAATCATGCAATTCATTATAATACAAATATGTAATGCTTTTGGGTTAGAAATTAACCCTGTATTTCAGAGCTACATGTGCATGTATTCCCAGGAAAAAAAAGCTAAATAAATATTTAGAGAACTGTGTGGAAATGTGACGGTTTCCTTGGTTTGTCTACTAAAAATATGTTAAGATCTCATTGATCCCAATCAGTCTAACTTTAGGCCACGAGTGGTGAAAGGGTTGACTGTAATCATATTCACTTGGTACCCAAATTTTGAAACTGAATTCACTTCCACTTCCTGATTTTCACCAGTCTTATCCTTTATGTTAGTTAGTTCCATCCAGATGTAGTTCATCACTTAATTTGATTCTGCATGACCATTGAAGTCATTTAAAAGTTGTGGTTTGATTTTGTGATAACCTATCCTTTATATCCAGTGGCCAGGGTATCGGTGTTGTGTTCTTGGGCAAAACACTTTACTCTCACAGTGCCTCGAGTACCCACCCAGGATGGCCTGGGCCCAGTTGTTCGAAAGCCGATTAACGCTAATCCAGGATTAACAAATAATCTTGGTTTCAATTTCTCCTATATAGATGTGGTTTTCCATGACAATGTTTTGTGGAGTTTGACATTAGTCAAAATCAAAACTGAAGAGCAAAAAATATAAACAGAAAATCTCACTGAAATGTTACAAAACTGAAATCAAAATTCAGGCTAATCCAGGATTAGCATAATCATACTTTGAACAACTGGGCCTAGGAGTATAAATAGGTACTGGCAAACTGTAGGACAACCTAGCAAAATACTGGGGGTAACCTGGTGTTGTACTAGCATCCCATCTATAGGGAGTAGCAATTCTCCTAGTCGGCTACATGCTATGTAAACTGGAATAAACTGCGGCAGTGTGGGTAATAAAAATTAATTTGAAAACAAATTAAGTCACAAGATATACAATTATCATGGTCTGATTTATCTGCCCTCTCTAATACAGACACTGAAGGGACAGATCAAAGTGTATGTACATGTATTATCTGCCCTCTCGTATACAGACACAGAAGGGACAGACCAATTAAGTGCATGTATTAGTAAGAGTGGTGTCCTTATTATAGAGGTAACAGGTATGACATCAGTGGACAGAACCTCTACTTAAGGACACCTCCTTTAAGGGAACACAAACTTTTGTCCCAGCAAAATTAATGCTAATTAATCTTTGTAATCTATTACCTCTATTAAAGGGACACCTCTATTAAGGGAACACTCCTCCTTGTCCTGAGGGTGTCTCCTCAATGCAGGTTTCACTGTATATAATATACCGGTATACATGTAGATCAATGAATCCTCTTCACTTCGATAAAGATCAAAATCCGTTATGTAATAATTTTACCATATATTGCTCTTATCCGGTTCCACTTGTAATAATAATAATAATAATATTTATATTAATCGTTCTCAGAAATCCCAATTCACCAACCTGTCCCCATTATTGGTCTGTTTAAGAAAAAACAAAGTTGCCATTCTTTGTTCTAGATTTTGCACTGTATGCCTGGCTTCATATTATGAATTTTAAATTAAATAATTTTAATTCAGCTCTTTCATTATTACATGAAAGGATCCTTTAAAGTCCGTGGTATTGTCAACCAGTTTGCCAACATCCCTGCCGAGCTCATCAACAATAAGAAAAGCCTTGTTTCTATGTCTGCCGGTAACTATGGAAAGGCATTTGCATTTGCTACAAAGAAACAAAACCTTGCAGCGACCTTGTGTATGCCTGAGAGTGCACCCATCAGTAGAGCAAAACTGATTGAGGTATGTATATATTATATATGAAGGCAGAGTAAATAAAAATATATTATTATAAAATTACTTTTTTGTAGACATTTTCACTCCTGTGCCATATCCCTGTATCCTTTGGGATGTAGCGATGGTGTAGTGGTGAGAGTGCTTGCAGTTATAGTTTTGTAATTTATTTACTATTTCATAACCGACTTCCGGTTGCATAAGCGAGTCATGCACACTGAGTAAACCTTGTGTTGCTTTGCTTACAAGTTGTTCTCTGATGTTTTCCGATTAATCCTGATCCAGTCAGAACCTGAAATCACAACACTTGCCTTACACCAATGTGGTCTGAATTCGATTTCGGCTGGCACTGTCTGCCCATGCATACAAATGTATGTATGTAGGGTATTGAGTTTGTTCTTGGTTCTCATCCTTGCTCTGAGGGTTTTTCGCTGGGTGCTCCGGTTTTCCTCCCATCCTCAAAAGCCAGCATTTCTAAATTCCAATTTGATCTGGAATCTGAGGGCCACACGTTTTTCAGTCATGAATATTAGACTGTTAAGTATCACCCTCGTCAACCAGAGTCAATTTATTTTTGGGGGTGAAGGGGGAGGTGAGGGATGGTAGAGGAGAGGAGGGAGGAGAAGAGAGGGAGGGGGGGGGGGGGAAGTGACAGGGAGATGTGAAGGCTTTCAGTATTCAATTATTGTTAGTATTTTTAAGTTAGTAAAATCTTGCAGGTTTTAATATTTTGCAATAACTCAAAGCTGACTTACAGAGTCTTGGTGTTCAAGTGGAAAGAATGCCGACAAGTATGTTAAAAGATGCTGTTGATCGTCATGTTGCTGTAGATGGCATGCATTTTCTTCATCCATTTGATGACCTTCATCTAATTGCTGGTTTTGCAAGGTATTAAGAGGTGCATGTTCCCAAGGGGGTCCAGAAGTGAACTCGGTATATGGGCCTTTTCTTCTTTCAAAAAGGGGTGGGGGAGTTAAAGTGGGCCTGTTTTTTTGCTCAACTGAGGGGTGGGGGGTTCCGGTCCTTCTGGCCATAAGAAGGCCCCAGTGGGCCCTTCCTCCTAGATCCTCCTGCCGGCACTACATATGCATGTGAAATAATAATTATATTATTTAACAATAATTATTGAAAGTAAAGGCGAAGTAAATTGACCAGTGTAATGGTTGCTTTAAATCAGATAATTTTTATTTAGGGTCAACAAGGAGTACCCAGCTTTAGGTAGAATTGGTAAAAGCCAAAGAAAAAGAGTAAAATTATGTACATATGTATTACCGTGTGGTGCTAAATTTTTGTGGGAGTTTTAATTTAATTTGTGGATTGGTGATTTTTAGTGTTTTGTGGGAACAACTAATTTTTGTGATTGAATTGGCAAAACTGATTTTTGTGTTTCTCAACTAAAAGATGTTTTCAGATCTGTACGATGGCAGATCATCTTGGACAATTCAATTGCAATTTTACTTGAAGGGTGATATTGATAATAATTTCATGAATAAATTAATTTTTTGTGGAATTTTTTTTCCAGCCCAAATTATTTTTTGCAGGGAATGTTTTTTGCAAATCATGAAACCCCTCCCCCCCTGCAAAAATTAGAACCTGTAAGTGCCACATGGTAGCTTGATCGTACTGTTAACTTAATTATTTTTGTTTTGTTTATAACTTGAAAACTCTTTTAATTATTAGTGTTGGCCTTGAGATATTAGAGGAAATTCCAGAACCCGATGTGGTGATTGTGTGTTGTGGAGGTGGTGGTCTGCTCTCTGGTGTGTCAGCAGCCTTGAAACTCAGAGGAAATGATAAAACAAGGATATATGGTGTGGAGCCAGAAGGAGGTGTGTTTGAATAAATTAATGTTTACTTCTCCAACGGCGTTTTGTTCCTTTGCTAATATAAAGGAAAGGGTTGTCTGGAGGACTCCACAATGTTTTTTTGGGGGAACTTGTGTGTAGGCTGCTGGAGCCTGCAAATATGAAATAAAAATTACCGCTGCAGTATAGATATGAAAATACCGAAGCATTGTTCAAACTTAAAAAAGTATACTCCAACTCAAAATAAGGTAAAACTGGCCCCAACCTTAGCCCTAGGAGTAACCCCTGCCCCCTTCCCAGCCATCTTCTGTTGTTTTGTGTCACACTATATTATTTACTTCTTGGCATTTTAACCGCCAATGAAACCTGGAATGCATTCCTTTCCCTTTTCTATGATTTCAGCAGCTGTCGCGACATTTACCAAAATTATAATGTCTATCAAAGCGCTATCTCATCACAGTCTAGCAGTCAAAAGGCCAGCCGGCCAGAATAAAAGGGACCTCAAATTAACTCAGCAATAGCTACATCGCCATAATTTCCTAATAGTATGTAATATGTTATTATTTTTATTTCCATTCTTCCAATACCATAGAATAACTGATGTTTTGCTTTCCCAATAATAATTTATTATAAATATCTGTGTAGGAAGTAATACCCAGTAGGTGAGGAGATTTGCATTTAACCTTGCAGCTCCCACAATGTACCTCAGCAAACAGCAAGGCCATGCCGTCAGTGTGAAGACAACAAATACTATTGCCGCAGGACTAGCCCCACCTTATGCAGGTGAGATAAGGGTTATGCCTGCACATGGTGGGGGGTGGGGGACTCCCATCGGCTTATGTTAAGTGACTTGGGCGATCATCATCAATTTTGAAAGTAAACCTTTTAAAAAGGTACAAGAAGTACAAAACTAGTTCCTGTAATACATATATTTTCCAGCTTCAGTACCCTAAAATGTTCTGGGATATAACTCTAATGGTGGTAATTTTAGATTATATATAACACCCTAAGCGGTACCAAAACATGAATTTGCACCCCTAAAAGGTATAACGATCACCCCCATCACTTTTATATGGGAAGCCGGAGGGTTCTTATTGGCAGTGTTGGTATTTTTGGGGATCATACTGTGGAATTTGTTTCTTTCTTTGGTGTAATGTACTGACTATCCTTAGTTTTAGTTGTAAAACATGGTCTAATAATATTATTATTATCATATCTTCAGGAAAGAAACACTTATCGTCATGTGCAGGAGTTTGTTGAAGACATTATTCTAGTGACAGATGATGAAATAAAGAGGTTAGAAGCTGATTTTTGTAATACTGGCACATTAAAAATAATTTGTTTTCCAATAGTGTTATTAATTTTTGCCAGAGTAACAGTTAAGTTTGATAGTCCAGGGCTTGCACTCATTGTCAACAACATTTTTCCAGGTCTCTGTAAAAATAACATTAATTTGTGTGCAGTATATCCATAGCCTTCGAGAGCAGCTAGTTTTTTCGGTTCCAATGTTTTACCCGCCAAGATACTCCCACAGTTTTCCAGATTTTCCGAAACAAAATTGTGCATAGTTCAATCGACTCATCATAGGTTACAATTTTACTTGAATTTATTGTAGATTTCCAGAACCTGCTAAATGATCACTCAGTACAAAATTAAATATTAACCAGTAAGAAGTGATATACAGTAGAACCCCACTAACTCGAACTCGGTTAACTTGAACTCACCGCTATCTCAAACTAAAACCCATTTCCCTTCGCCCTTGTTTTTCAGTCATTTACTATCAGCTAACTCGAACCCCTGCTATCTCAAACTATTTTTTGCTTCCCTTGGGAGTTCGAGTTAGCGGGGTTCTACTATATATGCATGAGTTTTATATTTTTGTACTGCGGACATGAGTGAGAAGTGATTGATGCAGTGTATTGCAATTTTAACTAATAAATACATGTATTTATTGCAAAGGCTGAAAAAATTTCGGCTTCAATGGGATTTGAACCCATGACCTCTGCGATACCGGTGTGATGCTCTACCAACCGAGCTATGAAGCCAACATATCTATAATTATTGGAGGGTCAAAATGACCTGCTCCAATATGTTAATTGCAATAGATTGCATTGATCACTTCTTACATTACCCTGCGAGCAGAGTCGCTTTCGATCTTCCTATAAAAATCTAGGAAGATCGAAAGCAACTCTGCTCGCAGGGTATTCTTACATTGTATATAACCGGAATATATTATATTTTTTATACAGAGCAGTGAAGACATTTTTCCATGCTGGTCTGTTGTTGAACCTTCCGGTGCTGCGGCATTTGCTGCTCTACAGGCAAACAAAGTCCCTGATGTGGTGCCAGGAAGTAATGTGGTCGTCATGGTGACAGGAGGAAATATTACACCAGAGGAAATGTGTAATCTGATTAGTTAGCAAAAAAGGTTTTGACCTTGTAGATCCGACGTTTATTTGAACCCGGCCTTTATTTGTTAATATTAATATTTATTTTACAACAAGTACAAAACTTTAAAATGTTCTTTTAAATTCTGAAATGTTATACTGTAAAAAGATAAATACACAAGCAAGAAGGTTTTGTTGTTGCTTTTATACAATCCCAGAGTCATATGTACATGTAGTGTTAATGTGATACTTCTACAGTGTATAAGAATTACTGTGCGAATCAGAAAAGCGTGAACACTTTGATTTAAGCTTATTTTCTCAAAGCTTTTCTGCAAAAACAAAGTGTAAATTTGAGTTTCCTGACTATTCTTCTTGTGGTTTGATCGTGTCAAAGTTAAATCAAAGTGTTCATGCTTTTTTGATTCGCATGAGTAATGGCCTCTAACCCCAGCTTGTTGCCATGGGAATAATGTCATATGTCAGTTACTTAGTAACCTCAGGTGGAAAACTTTTATGATTCCACCAAGTTCAACTGTTGCATAGCAAATGCATGATGTCTGAAACAAACATTGGCAGAGAATTTAGTTTGACAAACTCTGCCTTTCTAAATGACTCTAGGGCAGCAGCAATCCAGACATTGTGCTCTTCTGTGCCAAACTAAATTCATACAGTAATACTGTAATGTATCTTATATTTTCCATCCATTTGTCACAATTTCTAATAATTAAGTTTGGCAAAACACAATAAATATTATTATTCATACATAAGAAGTATGACGTCTGTATCGGAGCCATGCTAATGTACACACAGGATATTGCAATTTTGGACAATCTGATTGGTTCACTACTCAAGGCATATGAGGCAATGTACCATTACTACCTAATTTGGGAAGACCGCTAATTACGAGTTTATGTTTTTCAAAAATAATAAATATCCCATTTTCCCTTGTTTTTTCCTTCTGTTCTTCCCCCCATAATTTTTAATTGCAATATCCTGTGGTGAGTATATTATAAAACAATTATTCCACTCAATCTCGTCGTACATGAACTCATAGCCAACTCGGCTATGCCTCGTTGGCTATGAGTTAATGTATGACTCGATTTTGTGGAATAATTGTTAAATGTACACATTGTGTTACTGTTGAAACTTTTGGGCATGGCATAAGCACAATAATTATTATTATCACAGGAAGGAAGAATTCAGAATAAAATGTTTACTGTGTGAGTAGTTACAAAATGTACATTGTATATACAGTAAGTGTAAAAATTTTACAGTTACAGTGGAATGATTAATAAAAAAACTTGTAAAATGATTTAGTAAACTGTTGTTGGTCTGCATAACTACTGTAGGTTGTGGTAGTGCCAATGTGCTCTTTTTCAATATTATGCTTCAATGGTGCTCCTAGAACTGACTAACACAGAGACTCAAGTAAGAATAAAATTTCAACCAATAAACATGTTGCTTCAAAGTACATATACACGTAGCCTCTGAAATAGCCTGTGTGCGGACATCTCCTACATGTACAATGTATATCCTTCCTTCATTGGAAAAGGAAATAGGAGATGTCTGCAATGCAAGCCTACATGTACCTCTGACGGACATTCTTTTGCAATGATATAAGAATAGATTAAAAATTTGGCTACCGGTAAATATAGCTTCAAAGTAGCCTCTGATGTACATGTAGCCAGCGTGCAGATGTTCTTCATCGGAAAATGAAGGGTGAGATGTCTGCATGTAGGCTACATATACATGTACCTCTGACATAGACATTCTTCTGGCCTGTCACACAATCTTTCCTCTGTAATGAAAGGTTGTGCGAAGAGCCAATGAGTGTGTCTGAAGAGGCTACTTCAGAATCTGACCTACATTGTAAAAGTATTTAGTTCTTCATGATCCTAATGCTTTGTTCACAATCTTCCATAAAACTCCTTTGTCAATGCAGCTCTGGTTAGTTGTTCTAAAATGTGGTCGGCGTAGCGAGGATGTACAATTTTGAGCTTCCCTTCTGAAGCAATGTAAGCAATAGCTGTCCTCACCCTAGTTTAGAGGTAATCCTTCCAAATTGATTCTAAAATGATGATAAAAAATGTGACTCCAAAGCCTTGAGAAAATTCGTGGATTCTTCTTCTGTAAAAATAAGTGAGTTGTTACTGTGAAACATTCTCCCAAAGTGTCTTTCGCATCCTTGCCGTCTATGCTGAAAAGAAATTCTGCTAAGACCGTTTACTGAAGAGGTATCATAACAAAGTTCAACTGGGGTAGATTTTCCAGGGGAAGTCATTCCAGCCCAGAGTGAAAAGTACCACCCAAGGTCGACGGATGAAAAAAGTCATTGGAGTAATTCTACAGTCGAACCTGCTCTCGAACCAATTAATCAAGCTTCTGGCAATAATTACAGGCCCGTTGATTAAACAGATAGGCAGACAAGTAAAGTGATCTTGAAGTCTTGTGTCCTCTTCTAATTCTTCCTCGCCGCCCACAGAGCAAAACACCGTTGTCAAAACCGGAGTAGTAATCGATGATGTTTGTGTAGGTTTTGAGGTGACATTGTGGACGATTATTTTTACAGCTGAAAATTTCGCGCCATCAGCTGTAAGGTCTTTGAAAACAGAGACATTTGCCTTGAATTTTCTATTTTTAATGTCGCCGTTTTCTTCAATTAAAAGTTGTTTTTCCGTGTCTAATTGCAGAAATCTTGACAGTTGTTCAGCGTAAGTTTTCAAAGCAGTGGTATCTTGGCGGTCAAAGTTGTAAAGTGGTGAGGTTTGGTATACTCGAAGCGTTTTACCCACAATATCTTGAACGGATCTTTAGTTTGTTCGTCATTCTGTCCAGATCTTAAAGCTGAATCCGTTGATATTTTGGGAATCACTGGACTTGATACATTTTTCTCGATTTCGCTTGTTTTGCGCGATCGAACGTTTTCCCTGACTTCTGTTTCTGGATGGCTTCGCGAAGTGCGGCCTGTTTTGGGTGTCTTTACATACGGCGTGTGCCTTCTGGAAAGCCAAGGTGTGCGAGCAGACTTACTGCACTTACCAGTCCTTGAACTGAAGCGAGAAAACTTTCCTCTCCCAGTAAAATTTCCTTCGCGAACGGACGGTGTTGTAAAAGCTTCCGCCATTTTGTCATAAACGAATTTTCAAATTTTCCGCGTCTGTTGGTTTGCACGGTTACCAAGCACAGAAGGAGCGGTTACCTTCCCGTCTGACGCGAAAGCGAGGTACGGCTGCCACGTTGAGATTTCAGAGTGGACGAAAATGGTGAGATATAAATTGTTTTGGCATTTTCCTGCATTGTAATTGCTCGTTCCGGGCAGTTTTCTTAGCTGGTAACCTGTTGTTTGAATGTGGGATTCTTCTTCTTTACCATGAAGGTGTCGGTGTTAAATACAGTGGATACCTCACACGAGGATATGATCGTAAGTGAACTGACAAGAGAATCGAAATTTAAATTTTGGTGTAGAATAAATAGCTCGAAATTGCCGGTTGATTCGTCTGTTGAGCTTCAGAGTAAGGGACAACATACAAGAACACATGTACAGTTATAAAACTGGCTTATTAGTCTTACGTAGACCTTTGATGTGGCTAGAGGTGAATCTAAAATGTTTAGAAAGTTGTACATCTTGTAAGCCTTAGTTCTTTTGGCTCAGTTCGAGTAATTTGTCAACTGAAAATAGAAAAATAATTATGATGTGGACGTACACAAAGGATCATACATGTCGTTCCTGAATATTTCAACAAAGCGAATAAACTTGTGAATTTTGTTTAAAGTAAAAACTTGTATTCAGAATACCTTGAACTTTGAAAGTGTTTACAAAAAAAAAAAAAATGAAAAATCTGCTGATCTTGGTGGCCATTATTGTAACTCCCTTTTTCACCTCTTGTTGTTGTCTAGCATGATGCACAAATGGACTATTATGGCAAGAAGCTTGCGACATGTTCATCTGACCGGACAGTGAAAATCTTTGAAATCAATGGAGCCACTCAAACCCTAGTAGCTACTCTGAGAGGGTAGGTGTAAAAGTATTTTAAAATGAAGTGAAATCAGTACTGACTAAGGGTGTGTTCCTTTGGGATGATCAGGATCAGTGATCCAAGATCACTTGGATCATTGGTGCATCAAAGGAACCGATAAATCCTTGTCCAGAGTGGATTCATCGGTTCCTTTGATGCACCATGATCCGAGTGATCTTGGATCACTGATCCTGATCCGGATCATCCCAAAGGAATGCACCCTAAAGCTTCCTATGGCTCAGTAGCTTGGATATTAGAACATTCTACCCGTATTTGCAGAAGTAATGGGCCTCAGATTCAGATTTATTATTTACGATAATTATTGCATGATGCAAGCAACAAAAGTCGCATGCAAACAAAGTTGTACCTTACATGTCAACAATAAATTCTTCATTGATAGGCATGAAGGTCCAGTATGGCAAGTGAGCTGGGCACATCCTATGTTTGGAAATCTCCTGGCGTCATGTTCTTATGATAGAAAGGTGGGTTAATATTTAAACCATTGGACAAATCTACAATGTACATTGTAGCGCCATAATTTTTTTGATTCACTGTAAACATCAGAAATTTGTAAGAAGTTATGTATGTCTAGTTGTGATCAACTGGGTGTCCACTGAGGTAAGTCCGGATAAGGGCTGTTGTTGGTGACTGATGTTTCGACAACCTGTGTGGAAGTCCATGTTCAGAGTCAAGTGACTTTCCTTGTTTCAAATCCAAGGAGAGAGCTGTTAACCTTATCAGTCGGGAACAAGTACTGTACTGTTTTGGGCAAATCTTTGTTGAAGCACTCAAAGAGATTCTGATTCTTATTATCCAATCAAAAACTAGTGCGTGCATTCACGAGTACTCTGAAAGTAATCGCCTGTGCATATACCATAAAACCTTGAAAAGAAGCCCATGGGTTGTTTTCTATTTAAGACCCTTGGGTGGGCTTCATTTTGAGATGGGCTCTCTTTTTGAGATTACTTTTGCAAACTCAAGAGGTGGGCTTCTTCGAGATGGGCTTCTTCTTGAGATTAAGCCCACTGAGCTTCTTTTTGAGGTTTTACGGTATAGTACCATGCAGGATACGTCATGTTGATTAGCATCTTCGGGGACGTAAACTGCAGGCTCAGTCCTGTTCTGAGATGGGATTTGCCCCCAACTGGCACTCCCCCCCCCCCCCCCCCCCGACTGTTGTTGTCAATGTCATCTTTCTTTGCAGTTTTGATATAGCTTTGCCACATAATTGTACATACATGTACTGTACATACTAATTTGTAAGGACGTACATTGCATTTTCTAAAATTTATTACCTTGTTTTGATATTGAATAACTTTTGAGTCAATTTTATCGTTGTTAAAATTAATACGCTTGACAGTTGTAAGAGGAAAACATATGAAAAAAATGTTTATGGACTGTACATACTGTAGGTACATAAACATGGATGTACAGTATAATCTTAACCACCTATACATGGTACAAAATGGCAACCTGCACTGACATTCACCATCACATGACGGATGTATTCAAAAATCTATTTATTTATCCAGGTTATTTATATGGAAAGAAACAAGTAATGGATGGACGAAACTTCAAGAATTTTGTAATCATGATTCTTCAGGTAAAGAAACAGGGATCCTGCCTGAATATTTGCACCTACCCATGTACATCTACCTAACTTACATTGTACAATGTACCCACCTACATGTACCTCCGGGGGGAGGGGGGGGGGGGGGTGGTACTCCCTATAATGGACTATACGGGGAGGCTCCGCCCAAAGGGGGTCAGGCTGGAGGTATATAAAAGGGTAGTACGAGTTGAAGTAAAGAAAAGGGTAGGAAAAACTGCGTTGTCTAATGCGTTGTCAACGCAGTGTAAACTAGTTTGGCAGCGTTTAGAACAAAACGCGTTATAATGCATTAATTAGCGTTGGAAGGCATAAAAAAATATCTGGACATTATGTTCGACCACAGTTGGGATTTCATCGGACATTGGCAAATTTTTGTCGGCCATTGTCCGATGACCGACTGTTATTTGCAGCCCTGACACTGGGTTTTACTTTGCTAAATGGATATAATTTATTTTCTTCTTTCAGTAAACGCTATTTCCTGGGCTTCTCCAGACTATGGTTTGATGTTAGCGTGCGGGTCATCAGATGGCTCCATCTCTATTATAAGTAGTTCAGGTTAGTGTTCAGTGCTTGCTTTCTTCAGTGCAAGACTCTAGTGCCATTGCATCACTATAGACTCACTATCACTACAGTATATGGCCTCAGGGGTT
>MU827335.1:94189-107689 GCA_029204205.1 Desmophyllum pertusum | reverse complement strand
AAGTAAGCCGCTTACCATCATGGTGGAATAAGGGTGGCCTTGTGAGTACATGAAGGGGCCTTTATGCTAGGGGGGTATGGGGGTATGCCCCCCCCCAGAAAATTTTGGAAATGTAGAAATGCAATTTCCAGCATTCTGGGAGTCAAATGTAGTGCTCTATATGACAATTTTTATCGATCACAGTAGATCTCAGGTATTTTAAACGATCTTGCGATTATTCTATATGAAGTTTTTAAAAAGACTTACACTGTTACAGTCATTTTTTTCGGTCATAAATCTTATAAGTTCATGTAAACTCTCAGAAGGCCAGAAGGCTTGATTAGTAAGCGGCGGCAAGAGGCAACGTAGGCGGCGGTAGACCGCCGGTAGCCGGCTTCTAATGAAACCCCTGTGGCCTGCTAAAAAGATACAATTTTATAAGCACTGAAAATGTTTCCCCAATTTACAGAGTCAAACCTTTATGAAATATAATGTTATTAACTAAATGAAGAATGCAGTATTGTAACTAGTACTTTTGTGTTGCAAAAAAAAAAAAATGCAGTTTCTTACTGCGACTTTCAATAACATGAGAACTCTGTTCAGTCAACGGTCACGTTTTTTTGTTGCCATCAATTTTAGCGATCATCCCAGGAACCAGATTGAGATTGGTTTGGGTTATGTCCATACAATGTATAATTTGTAGATTTTGATCCATGATTTTGTTGGTTTCTTTTTTTCACGGTGCAGTGAAAAATGGAATTGTTGGTTAGGTTTTTTTGCACGTTATTAAAAGGTGCAGTAAAGAACAAAGCCTATTGTTAAAGGACAAGGTCACTCCTGACCAGAAAGCACATTTTTTTGTAACTTTTTTGTAATCTCCAATAAAAAGTAAACATTGAGTTGAGCTACATACCGTTTTCTGAGCCTCTAAAGTACGAGCGATCCTTATGAAATTTGTTTCCAAAGAAGCCAAAAATTCGACATCGAGCGCCGCCATTTTGAATTGTACTAAGCAGCCTGGCTGCGTATACGTGATGTCATTCCGTCCAACTTGAAATTGGCGAGATTCTTTTCGTCGAAAACACGCTTGGTCTTGGACGGAATGACGTCATGTATATGCGGCGAGGCTGCTAAGTACTATTCAAAATGGCGGCGCTCGATGTCGAATTTTGGGCTTCTTTGAAGACAAATTTCATAAGGATTGAACGCACTTCAGACGCTCAAAAAATGGTCAGTAACTCAACTTTAAAAATGTAAACTTTTCATCAGTGATTTTTGGAGTGACCGTGTCCTTTAACTTAAGAATGTGAGTCCCGTGGTTTTAACTTTGTCTATGACATACAGTATTCACTACTTAGTAAATGATTTGAATACAGGAGTATCAGTACATGTAGTTCATCTAGGGTGATCGTCTGGGCGAGGGGACTGTTATTTCAACAACTTGAGCGGAAGTCATTTCCAGAGTTAAGACTTTGCTTTTAACCCAGTAAATTATTTCTCACTCAGATTGTAAAAAAACATTTGTCCATAATATAGAACATTTTCACATGACGTCACCGCGACCATAATGGTGTTCCCAAACAATGAAGTTTCTCTCCTTTGGGAAATGAGTTATTTTCTTATGGAAACATTTTCTGTTATTCAGACAAGAACATAAATCAAAGTGGCTACGAGCCACTGAACTCGGAAAATTATGTTAATATTTGAAACACAAGTTGCCTTAATAACGTGATATCATTCTTATATCTGTATGTGAAACACGCAGAACTCAAATTACGTTTTCAATTTATCATTGTAAATCGTTTGAACGTCTAAACAGGTCTACAAATGAGAAACATTGCCACTAAAAGACTACTAAAACAAATCACTTGATGAGTAAATCGTGTCACGTCCACCTCAACAACCTCGGCAACGAGCTATTGGCAGGGTTAAAAACAGCAACCGGCACGTTCAATCCAGCACTCCAACACTTCGGCGAAAGTTCGCCACCATTTCAGTTCTCAGAACTCACTTGAGCCTGCTGTGATAGTCAAATAACTCAGCGGCTCAATACAAACCCAGTCGTTAAATGATTTTTTCCCCAAAGATTCGTTGTGGCGACGTGGCGCAGTGGATATAAGCATCGCTTGTAGTCTAGAGGTCGTGGGTTCGGCGCCTAGAAGGTCCCTTTTTTTTTTCTTTTTTTTTCTTTACTTTTTTAACGCGTGTTTATATCATGGGAAACCCTTTTTTTTGCGGTCGAGTATTTCGATTTCGAACTAAAACAAGGTGTATGTTTATCAGTTGCAGGATGAAATAAATAATGAAATGTAAGACGGCTTCTCGCCCTCGATTACTGCTAGTACAGTGGAACTTCTCGAACCCTCAATTTCTCGAAAACCCCGACAACTCGAACCAAAAGTCGTTTTCCTTGGACTTGTTTCACTGTAATTTTACTCCCGATATTTCGAACTCCCTGATTTCTCAAACCAATCTTCGTTTCGCGTGGAGAGTTCCACTGTATGTCCCACTGTATATTATGCGCAATATATGCGCAAGCGTTATGCACTAGTCAGCGGATTTACAAAATGTTTAACAGGAAGCGAAGGAGTGAAATTAGCCTCCCACAGCTACAACTCGGAAATGGCTTTTAGCCATTTTCCGAGTTAAAAATGGCTGTTCCATTTTTATAAGCCATGTTCATCTCATCATTGCTAGTGTAGAAGATTTCTGAGCATTTGCAAGGTCAAGGGAAGGAACTTTTTAACCCTTTCACTCCCAGAGTCAAACCTTGAGTCAATGTGGTTGTCCCTTTTGAGTCTGTGGATGAAACCCTAGTGTGTGACCATTCAAATGAAAGCTATTGAGCAGTACTTTCAAGTGGTGCTCTTTGTTTTTGACAATGTTGCAAAATGAACTTCAAGATTTCTTCCTCATTTTTGAACTTAGCATTCTTAGGAGTGAAAGGGTTAATCTTTGACTGTCTTGTATATTTTCTCTCCTTTCTTCTTTCACTCCCGTGTTCTTATGTTCTTTCATTTTCAGGCGATGGGACATGGGAAACAAAGAAAATAAATAATGCACATACAGTAAGTTCAAAGTGTCTGCCTTAGAGATTCACTGTATCATATTTTAAGCAAAATGCTAATGGCCATATTGAGTGGCCTAATGGTTCTAAGCTTATTAGAGTCTAGATCGAGCTGTCCGGGTTCAAGTGTTGACCGGGGTCATGGTGTTCTGTTCCTGGGCAAGACACTTACATGTAACTCTCACAGTGCTTCTTTTCACCCAGGAGTATAAATTGGTACCGGCAACAAAACGCCGGGGGTGGAGGCGGGGGGGGGGGGGGGGGGGGTGGGGGGAACCTGTGATGGATTAGTATCCCATCCAGGGGGAGTAGCAATGCTCCTGGTCAGCTTCATGCTACAGAATCCGGGATAAGCTCCAGCAGTGTGGGCCAATTGGCCCAAGTTTACATGCACATTTACCTACTCATCGCTCGGTTTTGTCTTGTCATGCTGATCTCTTTGCTTTCAAGACGTAGCAGTTGAGTAAAAGTTACTCTTGGTACTGTTCACATGCAAGGTCTTAGCTTGTGATCTTGTGTGTTGTAATTGTCAAGTACATTTTATTGTAAACAAGCCTGTTCTAAATATTAAAGTTTCAGTAAAACAGTTTTGACCGCTCTTTTGTACGCTGTACATGGTGTCATGTAGTTTCAGTTATAGTTTAAAAAATAATTAGTATCCTTGTGTAAGACACTTTTACTCTCACATTCCCTCTCTCTGCCCAGGGTAACGTGACAAAATGCTGTGTAGAACCTGCGATGTAGCAGGGGAGTACTGTAGCGATACTCCTACAGTAGTTGCCTCATGCTACAGAAACCGAGATAAACTCCAGCAGTAGGCTTGTGTAGACTTTACCTTACTGTGGACTGGTTGGACACATTATCCATACCATTTTACATGACAAAAAATTAATTGTTCAGTCCAGACTGCTTTTTATGGCTCTTGTGCCCTTATTCCTGTAGTATAATTACAAGTAAATAAATCACAGTCAGTGTAAAGCCGCTGATCTTGAGTATAATAGTAGTAAAAATTATTGTGTGTAATAGCGAAAGGAATCATGTAAGAGTTTTGTAAATTGCCACATTGTAATAGTATTGTAGTATGTATTGTAAGTAGTGTTCTTTCTTTTGTACCGTATTGTAAGTAGTGTAAGTATCGTATTGTAAGTAATGTAAGTATCGTATTGTATGTAATGTAAGGAATTGTAAGTAGAGCATCCAATTGTATAAAGTAGCATAAGTAATACTCAATAAAGTCTTTAATTATTATTATATACATGTGTCTTCAGAACTGATAACTCCTGTTTGAATACAGTTGAAGCTCTCTGAGCGTACACTCGTAAGCGGACAACTCCACTGACGGCCACCTTGACAAAATCCTGTTTGAACTCTAGCTCATACAAACTCTGTATTTACACATTCCCGTAAGTGGCCAGCTCCAGTTGTGGACACTTTTTCTGCTTCCCGGGGGTGTCCGCTTACGAGAGCTTTGACTACAATAATAATATTTGTTTCTAAATCTTGTGATTGTTGCTGTTTTGTGTTGTGCAGATCGGTTGTAATGCTGTTAGCTGGGCACCATCAGTCTCACCAGGATCATTACTGGAGGTAATGAAAATGCCAGCAACATTTGCATTACATGTACCTATTATAATTCTTTTTACTCAATTACTCATGGTTGTTTTTCATTATTTATAACTACAATGTAGCTTCACTTTTCGCGGTGGCCTAATGGTTAGTGCGTTGGACTCTGGACCGAGTGGTCTGGGTTCGAGCCCTGGCCAGGGTCACTGTGTTGTGTTCTTGGCCAAGACACTTCACTCTCACAGTGCCTCTCTCCACCCAGAAGTACAAATGGGTACCGGTGACAAAATGCTGGGGGGGTAATCTGCGATGGACTAGCATCCCATCCAGGGGAGTAGCAATACTCCTAGTCACTTCATGCTACAGAAACCGGGTTAAGCTCCAGCAGTTGTGGGCCACTAGGCGTGTGAAGACTACCTTTGTTTCACTTTTCTCAGTACTGCACTCATACATGTACTCAAGACTTTGCTAAGCAGCCTTCTCAAAACCAGTAGGTTGTAGATTCAAGCAGCCACCTCCTCTGAAACAATGATCACCGTGTACATGTGCTATGACGACATAGCCTACAGTCAACTAACAGAAAAAAACTTTTTCTACAACTACATTGTACTCTTTCAAATCATTATCATTATTATTTTGAGAAGGCTGTACTAGTGTCCAGTTTTGATTTACAATGAGATTGTCTTTGACTGAATAAAATTTCCAACCAAGCTGGACGATTAACAAATTACTTTCTCAACTTTGATCTTATGTTTGTTATTTTGTGGTAGCCTGGATCCAAGTCAGGAGTTTTAGACAAAAGATTTGTCACTGGAGGATGCGATAACTTGGTCAAAGTATGGAAGTAAGTGACATGACATGAGGTAGGGTGTGTATGACATTTGATTGTCCTTGACTGTCAGCTATTCAACTTCAAATCTGTTTTAAGTGGTCACCCTTGGAGAATGTGGGAGATGCCGTGGCTAAATGGTAAGCGCATTGGACTCTGGATCGAGCGGTTCGGGTTTGAGCGCTGGCCAGAGTCATTGCATTCTTGGGCAATATACTTATATATAACTGTCACTGTGTCACTGTGTATGTCACTTTAGTCTGAAGATGGTGTAGAATCATACCAAAATATAGCCACAGAAAGTTTCTATAGCTGTATTTTGTTGTCCATATATTTGACACAATGCAATTACTTGGATTAACCTTTATTCTTTATGTACTGTGCCTCTCTCCATCCAGAAACTTGTATTAAATGGTACTTGGTACAATCATGGTACTTGCGACAAAATGCTGGGTGGTAACCTGTGATGGACTAGCATCCCATCCTCCTATTGGCTTCATGCTAAAGTTTACAACAATTTAGTGGTGTAATTTCTGGGACCTTGACAACTGACTGCTAAATAGAGGGTCACCGACTAATGCATTGCCACACTGAATATTCTAATACTTTTTATTTTCTTCAATATTTAAAGAGAAACTGATGGTCAGTGGGTCGAGGAAGAAAAACTAGAAGCACATAGTGACTGGGTCAGAGATGTTGCCTGGGCACCTAATGTTGGTCTTCCTGTCAGCACCATAGCAACTTGTTCTCAGGTAAAATTGTCATGGCTGATTGATGTGTTTGCAATAAACTGTTTGTACATAACAGAAGTATAAGGAATAGTGTACAGTGTACATTGTAGTAGCCTAGTACAGTACCGCCTGAAAGTATTGACCCACCATACCGCTTACCATTACAGGGCTATTACAGGGCTACAAATGTTGTTTTTTTCTTGAAAGGACATGTGTCCGACTAAGTCACCATTTTGGTCGGACAAAACAAAGATGAGGTCGGACATCATTATTACAGTACTGCTTGATAAGCAAACCAGCTAAATTTAATGCGTTGTCATCGCAGAGTAAACTGCATGTAGTTTGCATTTAGAACAAAACTCGTTAGTGTTTGCATTGGAAGGCAAAAAAAATTGTCAAGCCAATAGTGCCCTACCAAAGTGTTATTTCATCGGACATTGGCAAATTTTGGTCGGCCATTGTCTGATGACCGACTGTTATTTGCAGCCCTGCCATTAGTTACTAAGCTGTCCACATGTAGCAGAAGTGTCTTAAGTTTAGTGTTCTCATTATGACGGTTTTAACAGAACTGATTACAGTCCTATAATGTACATGTACTAGCCCAACAGTATACATGTAATTTTATTATATAGACACGAGTGTTTTACTGGAAAATAGACCACTCGTAAAATTCATACGAAACTACATCCGGGTCCCGAGTGGCGTATTTTCCATATCCTCACTCAACCTCGATTCCAGGCTCTCTCTCCTTTTCCTCCCTTGTCGTTGAGTAGAGAGACCCTGGTTGCGGCTGGTCACGTGACCACCCAAATTCTGGGTGGTAAAAAAATATATTCGGAGGGAGGGGTGGTAGAGTGTTAGAGTTGTTGCTGTGACAAATCTACCATGCGAGGGTGAGAAGCGTTGACTCTGAGTCCAAACTCGCAGATGCAGGTCTTCAAATAACCTGCGATCAGGCGTTCTTTTCCTTTTCTTTCTTTTCGCGGAGAACGAGAGCGCGCGAGAGAGAGAGAGGAAAAGGAACGCCTGATACAATTATTTTGCCGATTCGCTTTCCACCCACTTGTCAATGATCTGTCAAGCTGTCAATTTTCAAAATCTACGTTACAGTTCGTGACATTTGTACACTTGCCGTTCTCTTGAATTCGGTCTTCTGACCTTCTTTGCTTCAAGTGCATTTCTAACGGGCAAGACATGTTGTATTATGAGGGAGCATTTTGAAGTAGAATAGAGCCTTCGACTTTGTTTTTGCCATCAATTTCATTCCGAAAAACAGCACTGACTACGATTGCGTTACACGACACAAAATTTGCATAATAAACGTCCTAGACATGTCTAGTCAGTCGTTATGGTCGAATGATTCCATGATTCCGTTTAGAAATTTGAATCAAATAACCATTTTTAAGCGGAAAGCTTCAGCCGTTTTAAATGTAAGATTTTTATATTGGCTTAGTAATGATTCAGAAGAGTCCTTCCCTTAGCAAAAGGCGGGAGCGGAGTGGGAAAGTTAGAAGGCCTTTCTTGTACTTTAAATCGAGCGTGCACGCCGGATTGACAAAAAGCCATATTAGGTACGGCATGATTGACGGAAGTATTGTTTTCGACCAATCAGGAAAAAACATTCAGAATCTGAATGTTGTTAATGAGATACGGAAAGTAATTGTATCAGGCCCTCCTCTCTTCGAGGGAGGCCTGATCGGCAGGTTAGTCTTCAAACAACTCGCAAAGCAAGCACCAAAAAAGTTTGTACATAAGCTTTACTTGCTGGTTATTCAAGCTTCTTACAGGCTTTGCCAGGCCGTTTGCGAAAGATTCACTGCGATAATCTTTTCTTGGAAACCGCTTGCGTAATTCTCAGAAACTACACAACTACGTCGGACGTTTTACAACGGGAATTTTGTCCAGTGGAAGAAAGCCGATCATTTTTCGGTATGTGAACAGCTTTAAGGTAATGAGTTTAAGTGATCATTTAATTGTATTCACCTGCAAAAACTGCCCACCACCGATGCGAAAAAATTCCTTCGTACATTACCCGTTCCCTTTGACATTTCGTGCCGTACAAGGTTGTTGATTTTTCAAGGAACCGACGGCGGGCGGCCTTCGAAGCGGTTGTTGTTGTAGATTTTTTGACACAAGGGAAAACTATAATTATATTACGGTCCAAAACTAACGACAGAAATCAGTCTAGAGAAAAATAGTAAGCTACTCTTTATCCTAAAATTTGGACTATTTCACTCCTGATTTCGCTCCAAATGAATTTGTAAATAAATGCCGTTGCTGTTTTAATTTACCGGAGTTCCACTAGGGTCAAGTGTGAACGAGCTCGCCAAAGCTTATTGTTGTTTTTCCAAACTTGGTTTGAGACACCAAGTTGTCTTCTGGTTTGCAACCTCGTTTAGCTCTACGATCATGAACCTATACTACTTATATTCTGATTTTCTACTTAGAATTTGTGTGTCGCAACAGCTGAATTTTCCATTCTGTGTAATAATAATATTCGCGACCGCTGCTTTTGTGGCTCGAAAATAATCTGTCACGCTATAACATAGTTCATGTCATGAATTCGAAAGTTGTACCAGAATAAAAACAAACGGTCCATACAAAATAGCCTGTTTCACCTTTTAACATATAAACCAGCAGAAAGGCAAGGCTGCTTCCATTTTGAATCCAAGCTCGACATTTGCCCCTTCGCATCCCCTTGTTAGTAATTATTGTTCACCTTGACAAAACGGCCTCAAAGACCCACCCCACCCTGCGCGTCATGTGTTGTAAACCGCATGGTCCCGTGGACCAGACCGCCAAACCAGGGTCTCTCGCCCCTCAACGACAAGGGAGGGAACAGGCACGGAGGAGAAGAGCCTTGGGAAATCGAGGTTGGATCCTCACTAGTGAAGCATATCGATGACGTCATTTCCCGCTTTTGCATGGCTTCTTTGTGCAAAGCTGCCAAAACTTCCGTGTTGAAAATGGTGAGCGATAGATTCATGAAATTCACTGAAGCCGACATTGAAAATCGTTCACTGAGGAGTAGGAAAATGTTAACACGAAGAAGAAAACGTCATATGTACTTAAAATTATTCCAAGGCCGTTCCTTGCAAGTGAAGACGAAAGGACAGAAATTCGGAAAAGTTTCTAGCCACCAAAGCTGCAAGAGTTCGCGATAAAGTTTGCTGCTTTGTGTCGTTTGTTCTATATAATAAAAAGAACATTACACGCGTGGACTTGCAAGATATGAATTTTTATTTTCTTGTGTTATTTAAAAACAATATGTTTACTCACTCGCTGCGCTCGTTCCGCTAAAAATATTGTTTTTACAAATCGAAAATAAAATTCATATCTTCACGCCGCCGTGTAATATACTCTATATCTAGTTGGCAGAAATACTGTAATTATAACAAATTGCTTAATATGAAACTGAGCACCATCAGATGATACTTAGTTTGTTGATATGTAGACCAAAGATGAGATTGACAAGCCAATAAATCTGCTGTTATTTTTTTTGCACAGGAATGTCGTGTAGTAATCTGGACAAAGAATGAAGTTGGCGGAGGAACATGGACTTCAAACGGTTACTAAAGTAAAACTGTGTTTCTGAGAAGGGATGATCGAGTGTTGATCGAGCTTTCAGTGCTTGGTTACAGTTAATAAAATAAACCAGTCTTGAGGAAATATGCATGTATTATTCAGTCATTGACACAAGACTACTTGTAAAAAACCGTTCCGAGGTTCTCCCAACAGGAGTCAAACCTATGACCTTCCGGCACCAAATCAGGTGGATGCTATACCCTTGTGGGAGCTACGTTACATGTACCCATATAACAACAGTAGTTTCAAATGTGACAACTTGCTTATGGATATAGCAACAAACTGCTTACACTACAGTCAACTCTCTCTTAACGAGGACCCCTCTAGAAGATGGACACATTATTAAAGGCGGGACACTTGGTGTTGGTCCCTGCATGCCGTTTTTCAGTCATGTTACGGTATCTAAACTCTATAAAGCCGGACACCTCTCTAAGACGGACAGTAACATGTAGTGCTGGTCCCGATGGTGTCTTTCTTAAGAGAGAGTTTGACTGTATATTGTTAGGATTAGCATTTGTCGATGATGTGAGAATGATGCTATGTACAAAGAAATGATGGTATATTTTAAGCTTGGTAGAAATATGAGAAATATTATGTAATCAGTCAGTGTCAATTCCGGTTTTAACCATTCACTCTCAGAGTGTAACCATGCATTGCTGTAATACATTTCAGGTTTTGTAAAAAAGTTTGGTGATGTTTTGTGTGGCATGGCAGTTGGTCAGTAACAGGAAACATATTAGCTGTATCTGGTGGAGGACAACAAGGGTAAAGTTTAGCTGTTCATAAATGCATGAACTAAAGCAATACATTTGTACTAACTGGGCATTTAACACTTAGACGTACAGATTTATTCTAACTGAATTTACCAAGAACGTGGTTTCAAGAAAATTTCAGTTATTTTTTTCTGCAACTACGTCCAAACCAAAAAGCCCAGTTTTATCACTCCAGTAAGACTTGAAACACCGCCAAAGAAGAGCGAAAAGGGGAAAGAAGAGAGAGGGGACGGAGAAACAGACGGGCATGCCTGATGCTATTATATCGTCTACTTTGAAGGGCGTCAAAATGGTGCAATTTTCTGCATCCTTGTTTTTTTATTAAATCCAGTCAGTAAATGTATGTCCAGAAATGCATGCAGTTACGAATTTTACGATTTTTCGTTTAGGAGTGACATGTATGATTTTTACAAATTGGACTTTTGAGATACATGTAGTGAAAGAAAAAGAACTACCCCAATTTAGCCTTTTTTTTGTATAATCATTGCAAAGGAGACCGTATTGTCACACAACTCAACAATCTGGTGGTACATCAAGACAATATTCCCAGTGCATGATTCTCTTTATTCTCATCACCTGTCTGCTCGGACAATGTATTGATATTGTAGGGAGAAATTAGATGTAGAATCACTCTGTTTTTTACTGTAGGTTGAGCTTATGGAAGGTAGTCCTTGGAAGGACAGTGGGTTTGTGTTAAGTGACGTGATACAAAGGTTCAAGGTCAGGAGCCACAATGATGTCACAGTGATGTCAACATAGCCTTTATATAGACAAAGAACATTTTTTTAAATAACTATCTCGAGAAAAATTTGATACATGGTGTCAGATGCCGTTCTGTCTTTGTGCTACAAGGACATCAGTGGAGCCGGGCTGCTTGCAAGTTCTATTGGTGCGGTACTTTGTATACGACGACACACAATGTGTCCTAACTTTCCCATGCCCGATTCCAATTTTTTTTCTGTTCACTATTGACAGCTCTGCAGCGGTTTGTAAAAATATGCAACGTCGGCTGCCAATGATTGATGTTCGCTCTTTGGTCAATCATGGTTAATGGGAAACTGAAAATTGCAGTCGTTTTTTTTACAGTTCAGTGAAAACGCATCCCCTGTCATTTTTAAGCTGAATGACTTACCCCACTCATGCAACGTTGAAAACTTGTTTGTGAATAAAAATTATGAACAAACATTGAGTAAACTGAAGTTTATTGACTTGAAAGTTTCTCATAATTAATGATCACAAGTGAAAAGCTTCAGATTTTAAAGGAAAACCTCCACTGTTGGAACAAATTGCCTTTACATTGTGAGAAATAATGTCTAAACTGAAAAAATTTGTTGCGATAAATTATATTATTAGTAAAATGTTTAAATGCACGGAAAAATTTGATACAAATGTCAGCCATTTTGCGGTTTAAAATGTCCCGCGCGCCGCCATTTTGTATTATATGACGTATTGTGGTTGCCAACTATTGTCAGAAAACAATAGCTCTTTTGTTATTGCATAACAAAAGGGGAAACCATGAAAGGTCATAAAATCCAAGATGGCGGCACGCGAGGTAATTTGAAACCCAAAATGGGCAGAGATTTGTAGGCCAGTTTTTCGTGAAAACCTAAATAATTTTACTTTGTTTTCAAACAAATTTTCGGTTTATTTAAATTTATTTTTCCATCCATTTAATGAGAACGTGTTCCAACAGTAGGAGGAACTACGCAACGATGCAAGTCAGAGAAACCTTCGGTGAAATATTAGTTGACTAAGGTAGATAAAACAAATGCAAATGAAAGACCTCGTCACTACACTCAGTCTGTAAAATAGTCTACTGCTATACTAACACTAAGCTCTGATATCCTGTGGTCTTGGCTTGGGGAATAGTAGCATCTAAAGCCCGGGCCGAGCGAGGATGACAGTTGTTGAGAGTTGGCTCCTCAAGTTTGGGCCAAACGAGAGAAAACTCTCGACGAGTCTCAAGAACAATTTGAGCAGGTTCAAGCAAGAGAGTCACTGAGAGTTTGAGGCCAAACGATAGCGAGAGTTTAAAGGGTCCCTCTCAACCAGTGTGCTTTGCGCGCCAATATTCTTACGGCGACCATTTTCGGGTGCCGCGAAAATGGCGGTTTGGAGTTAAAAACCTACTTTTTGCAGGATTCTGGCCTTGTTCTGGCCATAAAAGGCAGTTTGACGACCCAAGTTAGCACAATTTCGAAAGTATGGCGCACATTAGACCCACGATAGATCGAGTTCCCCGGATGAAAACAATAACGCGACCGCAAAGGACACTGGTTGAGAGGGACCCTTTAAACTCTTATCAACTCTCATCCTGCGTTTCGCCCGGTCTTAATGTATTTAATGATCACAGCAGTCCTCATAGCGTCGGGCTGACGAGAGAACGTTCAGAATGCTCGTCATTTTGTCTGATTGGACAATAACAGTCGGAAACTGTTCGGCTGCCTTTACGAATATTTACCAGAATATGTCATATTTATTATATGGCAAACTGGTCCACGACGAAAAGGAGCATTCTCATTGGTTCCCTGAGCGGTCCGAATTTTGCAATACGGACCGCTAAGATGGACCGCTCACGAACTCATTTCGCCGAATTCCTTTTATGAAACATTGAACAAAAGAAAACTTTTTTATATTTATTAGAAACATTTTTCCTAATGTCTGGCGGACAATTTTGCATTGGTTAAACTTTTTGCAAAGTGGCCTGAAAAATGCAAGAATATGCTTAGCTTTGGCGCGCGCGTTAGCCGAGAATGGTTGCATTAATTTATCAACAAATTTTTAAAAAAGCCATCATAATAAAAACTTTATTGAACTAGCTTGTTCGGTCCGTATTGGGAAATATTGGTCTCGTTCTTTTTTTGCAAGTTTATGGACCTCGCCTTCGGCTCGGTCCATAAACTTGCAAAAAAGAACTCGACCAATATTTTCCCAATACGGACCTCACGCTAGTTCAATAACATCTATATACAC
>MU827335.1:65174-93689 GCA_029204205.1 Desmophyllum pertusum | reverse complement strand
CCACCCCTCAGTTAAGCAAAAAAAACAGGACCACCTTAACTCCCCCACCCATTTTTTAAAGAAGAAAAGGCCCATATACAGTCTGCAAATAACAGTCGGTCATTGAACAATGGCCGACCCAAATTTGCCAATGTCCGATGAAATCCCAACTGTGGTCGGACAAAATGTCTGGACATTTTTTTTTGCCTTCCAACGTAGCCTGCAAGCAGGCTCTCATAAGCGCGATGAGCGCGGAGCGAGTTCGTGATCCTTAGTATTGCGTGACGTTCGAGCGCGGAGCGCAAGGGCGTGGGACGAGATTGAGAGCCTGCACGTGAGGCACGGTTTCTTGAATGCCGCCCCTAGCGAGGTGTCAACTTGGTGACAACTCATTACGCTTCATTTGTCAAATAACCCACCAATAGAATTGGAGGAAAATGTAAACAAACATTACACATGGAATTATTTTCGGACCAGATATTTTCATAGACGGTGTTGCTTTGCACAAGCAGTGAAGGTACAAGATAGCCTGCTCGAAGGGTAGCGCGGAAAGAAAACAGTAAACACAGCGAGCGATTGTTGTAAGTGCGCAGTCTTTTGTTTCCACAACGGCAGCCGTGATGATGTGTTGGCCGGCGATGTGCGAGAGAGTTTGTCAGAGCGTGATTGTATAAAACCGTTTGTCACAAAATCAGGAACTTGTGATGATGAAAAAATCAACTAGCTGTGATATAGCGAAGGTGGAAAATGGCAGTATTACTGAGCGAACAAGAGCCAAATGCAAACTTCTGTCGGCGACATCAGATCAACAAGATCAAATGCTTTCCAAAGGAAAGTGTCACGAACAAACAGAGCGGGAGGACAAAAAGTAATAATGCGTCATTTCCAATTACAAGCGCCGGAACCCGGGCCGGAACCGTCACGAACTTTACGGCGAAGTAGGGTTTCCAAAGTATAGTTCACTTGAAAGTAAAGCGCTTGCCATATTTTGTAAACAAACGGTCCGTGTAATGTTTTCAGTTAGGTAAAATAAACATATGTGGAATGGACGATCGCAGAACATAGACTAAACATAGAATGCGAGTGATGACCAGTGATCTTCTAGCCTGCGAGCAAGATCTAGATCTCGCTTCGGTTCACGGCACTCTCCGTGAGCGGCGAAGGCACAAGTTACGAACCGGCGAAAAGTAAAGTTCTTAACATGGCGTTGCTTCAGGGTCAATCGTCAAATAATGTTATCTAACACAACAGTGTTTGATTGCCTTTCTTCGAGCGAGAACAGGTCAGGTCAGCTTTGCCCGTAGCCAGTCGGCATTAAAGCGAAAACATATCTCCCTTCAATAATACAATTGACTGCTCTTGAGCTGTATAAACGCAGGTTCAGAATTGATCAAAACACTCTTGAACAAACACAAACACTCTTCAAACACTCATTGAACAAAACAATAATTGAACCGACTATTTTCTCCGTTGCCCTTGGTTGCCCTTGGCTGCCCTGGTTTTTGTCACCATAATTGGATTTGTCATTTTGGACCAATCAGAATGCTGCGTACGTGAACGAACACAGGGCATTCGAGAAAACCTGGCCTTACGTGCAGGCTCTCAATCTCGTCCCACGCCCTCGCGCTCCGCGCTCGAACGTCACACAATACTAAGGATCACGATCGCGCTCTGCGCTCATCGCGCTTATGAGAGCCCTGCTCGCAGGCTACTTCCAACGCTAATTAATGCGTTATATAAAACGCGTTTTGTTCTAAACACAAACTACTCTGCATAGACAACGCGTTAGATTAGCAGGTTCGCTTATCAAGTGGTAGATATGATGTCCGACCACATTTTTGTTTTGTCCAACCAAAATGGTGACTTAGTCGGACATATGTCCTTTCAAGAAAACAAAATTATTTGCAGCCCTGCATATACCGAGTTCACTTCTGGACCCCCTTGGGAGCATGCACCTCTGAATACCTTGCAAAACCAGCAATTAGATGAAGGTCATCAAATGGATGAAGAAAATGCATGCCATCTACAGCAACATGACGATCAACAGCATCTTTTAACATACTTGTCGGCATTCTTTCCACTTGAACACCAAGACTCTGTAAGTCAGTTTTGAGTTATTGCAAAATATTAAAACCTGCAAGATTTTACTAACTTAAAAATACTAACAATAATTGAATACTGAAAGCCTTCACATCTCCCTGTCACTCCCCCCCCCCCCCCCTCTCTCTTCTCCTCCCTCCTCTACTCTCCCATCCCTCACCTCCCCCTTCACCTCCTCCCCCAAAAATAAATTGACTCTGGTTGACGAGGGTGATACTTAACAGTCTTATTCATGACTGAAAAACGTGTGGCCTCAGATTCCAGATCAAATTGGAATTTAGAAATGCTGGCTTTTGTGGATGGGAGGAAAAACTGGAGCACCCAGCGAAAAACCCTCAGAGCAAGGATGAGAACCAAGAACAAACTCAATACCCTACATACATACATTTGTATGCATGGACAGACAGTGCCAGCCGAAATCGAATTCAGACCACATTGGTGTAAGGCAAGTGTTGTGATTTCAGGTTCTGACTGGATCAGGATTAATCGGAAAACATCAGAGAACAACTTGTAAGCAAAGCAACACAAGGTTTACTCAGTGTGCATGACTGCTTATGCAACCGGAAGTCGGTTATGAAATAGTAAATAAATTACAAACTATAACTGCAAGCACTCTCACCACTACACCATCGCTACATCCAATGGATACAGGGATGGCACAGGAGTGAAAATGTCTACAAAAAAGTAATTTTATAACAATATATTTTTATTTACTCTGCCTTCATATATAATATATACATACCTCAATCAGTTTTGCTCTACTGATGGGTGCACTCTCAGGCATACACAAGGTCGCTGCAAGGTTTTGTTTCTTTGTAGCAAATGCAAATGCCTTTCCATAGTTACCGGCAGACATAGAAACAAGGCTTTTCTTATTGTTGATGAGCTCGGCAGGGATGTTGGCAAACTGTTGACAATACCACGGACTTTAAAGGATCCTTTCATGTAATAATGAAGAGCTGAATTAAAATTATTTAATTTAAATTCATAATATGAAGCCAGGCATACAGTGCAAAATCTAGAACAAAGAATGGCAACTTTTTTTTCTTAAACAGACCAATAATGGGGACAGGTTGGTGAATTGGGATTTCTGAGAACGATTAATATAAATAATATTATTATTATTATTCCACTATTTCGTCATTTCACCATATAAGGTAAAGAGAATGTGCAAACTATGAGAGCATAATTACACCATAGTATATTTAAACTGTTCGGTTTTAGCAGGGAAATTTTGCAGTGGAATAATAAATCCCTTATTCGATAGTTTATTAACATATAAAAATATGTGTGGACATTTTGCTCATTGCTCGCATTTTTCCTCGCCCCTACAGGGCTCAGAAAAATGAAAATTATGCAACTCGCAAAATATCCATGCGTATTTATATAAGCTTACATGTACACCTATTTCAATAAACGCTGTTGGATAAAATCGGATAAAAGCGTAAAGCCTACAAGACAAGACCAAATGGTAGTCTGGGTATTCATTAGAATTTGCATATAGCTGGAAAAGAAATCGACATGTTTTTATTTCGCACGTGATGAATTTGGTTTGCCCCGAATTATTTGTTTTTTCCATGTTTTTTCACTAGCTGATTCTGCTAAAATTTGTTTGGCTAAATTAAAGTAGCTTACTTCTACAGGTTTTATAAAACAAAAAGGAAACGTTATAAATAATGTTTTATATGTTACTTAACTTCTCGTTAGTATTCGGTGCGTGCAGCAGTTTTCTACTTTACCCATGCTACCTGTATGGTGGCATAGCATTTTCATAGCAATATTGCACGAAAACATTAAAAAATCGATCCCGACTGATTCATTAAAAAATAAATTAAAACTGAGTGAGGAGAGTGGGTTTTGTGATTGATAAACTATCATAAATCAATAAAAATCGATAGAGGACTTGAATTGTGAGTATCGGTTTTCATCGATTAATTGAAACCAATCGATATTAATCGATTAATTATTATCGATTATAATGATTATATCGATTGCTTTCCAACGATCGACTGGGCACGCCGGATGAATTTCAAACCCGGGATTTCAAACCAGCGATATTTTGGCAAACTATTGCATTTAATATCCGCACCCCCCCCTGTTGAGGACCATCAATCGTTCATCACCCCTCAAGAATTCCTAAAACTCTGAGTTACCCTAAAGAATTCCTTGCTAAATATGGGTCACCCTGAAGAATTCCGGCTCCTCAACCATTGTACCTGTGACACCCCTAAAGAATTCCTTTGATTTGCTCCCTGGTTCCCCTGAAGAATTCCTTAAATTTGTGCCATAGCCCTGAAGAATTCCTTAAATTTGCACCATAACCCCTGAAGAATTCCCCTTAAATTTTGCACCATAACCCCTGAAGAATTCCTTTGGTCCTCAACGGGTGGGTAAAATTTTTTTTATGCAATAGCCCAATGGGCGATAGCACTTTACTGTATTTTACCGTACCCGTGTTTTGCATGCTCTCCATCTTTAAATGAAGTTTGCATCGGTCTTCAAAGCCAAACATTTGTTCAGCATTTTGGAGTAAAGGTGTCCTGATAACCATAGGACTTCGTTTGATAGTTTTCGATCGCTTGTTCGACATCTTTCCTCGAAATGAGCGACATATTTGTGTGCGAATGAACGATGGAAGATTGGGCCGAGGCAAAATATAAAGCCGGTGTGGGGTAGGGGTAGGGGCAGGGGTAGGGGGAGGGCGAGGGAACCGGCGCCTTTTCTCTAGGCTCGATTACCACTGCTGTGCGGGAAAATGAGCCCACGCTCACCCCCCGAAGCCTTCCTTTTCTCGTGATGAATACATGGCCTGGTCTGAATGGTTGATTGATAACTGAGTAGGGGATTCCCCGAAACTATAATTGAAGCCCGGGGGAGGTAGGTACTAACAGATGCTTGGGTAGGTAGGTGCGGCCGGGTCGCTCAAACCCTGACCAATCTCTGATTTTCCTACCCTGTTTAGACAGAATTCCATCAGCCGTTGATTAGTTTAATTCATTGACAGTTACGAATCTATTTACAGCTTTTACTGATGGAGTCACTGAGCTGTTTACGCCCTGAACAAGCACTGAACACCTTTTCATTGACCATACCCCAAGGGATAAAGTAAGACAAGGGCCTCCCCTCCTCCCGGGAATTGAGTACAAAAGTACATGTTACCCTGATGTAAGCACATTCCGGCAGTACGCACTATTCTATCTCTTACAGACGTCGGGTAAAATGGCAAATGCTGCAAATGCAGGCTTCGATGAAGAAATATACTCTCCCCGAGTAAGCAATTCCCTCTGCGCTCCTCATCTAACAATTTTCGGCCCAGAACTAACCCGTCGCATGTATCCAACGGGCGGAAATCTTGGCTGCATCATTTCAATTAAACGGTAAGTGTTATTAAAGTTAACACGCTGCAAAACTCGTTATTGGTTCGGCAAATATTCACTTAGTTTATAGTTGTCACTAGTTAGTTTTGTGCTTGACCGAAAGTTGTAAATAATCTTGAGCTATAACGTAGTCCCGGGGGGGAGGGTACTCCCCAAAAATACCTATACGGGTATGTGCCGCCCAACAGGGTTTTGATTTTGGGACTCCTGATCTTGAATATTCGAGACTTTTCAAAACGGGCTATTGAAAATTACTTAAATTTCTAGAACGGGGTATTAAAAATTGGCCTATTTCTAGGACAGGATATCATATTTGGCTCCAAACTTGGAGACCTTGGCGGCACATACCCACCCAAAACATACCCGAGTACTCCCCCGGAAACCTTGTCACGATATCAATTTTTAAAAGGTGGATTACCTGAACAACTGAGACAAAACATGATCCTAGTTCAGTCAGTAGAGGACCACACGAGACAGAACTAAAATGTCTGAAATGTGGTACTTTTATCGACTGTTGCACATGCTGGTTGAAGATCTAGATGAACGAACTGGACGAAATTCGATCGAGGTGTGGGATATAAAAGAGCGATTTCAAGTTGTTATGAATTGATACCGGCTGTGTGGCCGGAAATTATGGGTTAGGTGTTTTCTGGCTCGTGATTCTTGCTATCAGACTGCCTTGACTCGGCACTAGCATTAATTTAGTATAAAATTTGCTGGTAACAATCCGTGATAACAGGGGTCACTATATATAAGCTTAACCAAGTTGACAGCTGCCTCCACTCGTGTTCTTTTAGTTCGCCACTTGCTTTGCGCTTCTTTTGCTAAATTGGTTGAAAATGTCTCTGGTTGGCACGTTTTTTGCGATCAGGACTCTTAGATTAACACTTGAGAAATGAAGAAAACACTCTCCGGCGCTTGTGTTTTCTAAATTTCTCTCGGATCGTGTTCGCAAATTGCCGCCGTTCACACGGCGCGTTGGACAAGTTTGACAACTTTTTGGCCGTGACGTTTTCTTTTCCGATTTTTTTCGCTCGCCCCCACTAATCAGTTCCCCGGGTCTTCGAGATGGAAAGTTGTTTGATTGTATGATTTCCGGGAACACGAAAACCCAAGATGGGATGAAGACGAGTGATTTATAATTTGAAACAAGCTTTATTTAAAAACAAGCAAAGGTGAAATTTAATATGCGCAAAATTCGATTCTGACCGAATAATTAACCCGGGTCATGATCACGAATATAAATAGGCTCCTACGCTCTGTTTGAGTGCGTGACGAGCCCAAAGAATTTCTGCGTAGGAGGCTAGAATATAAAGAAATATCAGCAATAGAATCAATGATCACGTCAATTTAATTTAATTTGTGACAACAGGATTGCGCTTTACTGAATTTTACTGTATTTTTGCTGAAATACATGCGTGGTCTGAGCAATAATGTCAATACTATGTAATAATAAGAATTGTAAGAAGCAATGGAGCAAACAAACAACAGACTTAATAAACGTTGTAACCTGGAGAGTGCGTTCGACAGGTGTCACAGCTGGTGGCCTTTTATCCTTAGTATGAATTGACAGCTGATTCTTTGTCGGTAACTGTTTAAATAGTAAGGGCTTTTAATGTTGATTTTGTCACGAACTGTCAAAACCTCAAAAATGTTATTGTTCGGTGAAAAGAGATCGTGTCTGCGAAAGATTGTACTTTTTTATTGTTCTGTCTGAAGATCAACCTTGTTCCCAGGGTCTCTCTTCTTCCGCCAAAAGCATCAGAAAAGAGACCCTGGTTCAGGCTGGACAAGTGTCTAAGTGACATTTTTAAACCCTGGGGAGGGCTCCTACAATAACGAATCTTTGTCGCGCTTCTTTTGACGACAAACCGCCACTGTTCACAGGGAATTGCGGTCGTTTTTTAAAGATTTCTTTTAAGCCCAAGCAAATTAATAAGAGGCAATTTCACTCCGGCTGTACCGGCAAACCAAGTTTTTATTTTGCGAGTCTCAGTCTATTAAACTAACACATCGCGATGTAAATAAACAAAGTGAATGCACGTTGCATGTCAAGTTATTTCTTTTCTAAGATCCTAACGGTTAAAGATAAAGTGGGTACAATGAAAACAAACAGAAACAAACAATAGTACGTAATTTACCTGGAGTTGGATTTAATTTTCTTGAAGATTCATAGCGATCGCAATGTTATGATCGGCTCATTTTGTCACTTTTATAAATAATTGGCAACGCCGCCGGTAGCGACAAAATACACGAGACCGTGAAATGAACAGAAAATATCGAGAAAAACATTGTAACCGAATAAATAAAAACTATAAAGATTTTATTTACCCCTTTCCTGACTTTCCTGTCCTGGATTTGAAACTAAAATTTCGCGACGGTTGCCTTTCGAGCCTTCGTCGGCCTTCGCACTCTTGGTAAATGTTCGTTGTACAGATGGCGATATTTCGATAAAATAAAAGAACTTCGTTGAATTGAAGGCTTCAAAATTCATTAATCGTCTTTCGCATGGCCTGCACAATAGATGTGATGTGTCAAATATAATTTATCTTGTCCCAAATTATGGTCCAACAATCCATAACTGCAAGCTTACGGCGCTCGCTTCCTGGTTTCATTTCGGAAAATTACGTTTCACATTTAGTTGAAACACATGAAATTATGACGCTAACAACTACAGAATACGTGTACCTCCTTTTCCCAAGTTGGAAAATGGCAAAATGCAATCATGTGCCAGTTCTAACTGTTTTGCCAACATTTTACAGGGTAAGGGAGGGGCAAAATGTGGGGAAAACGAAGCCACAATGTATTATATCACGAGGCTTGTAGACTGGTCACGGTTATTTTGTCGAGAAAATATAAAATACAGAGATAAGAGCTCTGTTACACAATCATCTTAATGATTTCGTTTCAGGATGCCGATAGAGTTCCAACATACTACTACTGGATTGTGAGAAGGGTACAAGAGAATGGCAATGCTGTAAATATGTTGGAAGCTGGCGACTGGATAACGTCAATCAATGGCACAAGCACTACTGACAGGGACAAAACCTTTTTGGAGAAAGTGATAGCTGCATGTCAACGCGACGTTCTGATCCTTGTGATAAGAAAGCCAACAGAACACCAAGAATTTAATCTCTGGGATCCAAACTTGGTGACAATCGACATTAAAAACACCAGGGCGCATGCTGCCTTTCACTCTTGGCATCTTTCACCCTGTAAGTTACTCAGTGAGTTTATAGTATTATAATAAGCAGCCTTAGACGGAGCTGGTATTGATTATAATAATTAGCAGTCTTAGCACTGCAGGTTATGGATATCGATTATAATAATTAGCTGTCTTAGCACTAATTAGAGATTAATAATTAGCAGTCTATTCTTAGCACTGGTTATAGATTTCAGGATCTACTTCCACAGTTTCTTATATGCGGGTTTTTATTGTATTCTATCGTCAGGATATAAATGACAGCAACAAAACGATTGCACTGGTTGACTCGATTGAGATACAAAAGAAATACCTGAAGGGTCGACTTAAACGAGGAGACAAAGTCATTGCCATCAATGAGCACAGACTTGAGGACAAGACGGACCAAGAACTGCAGCAAATTATTCACCAACTTAATCCACAACAGCAATTCAAACTAACAATTGAGAGGAGACAATGGAGACAGGATGGTATGTTCCCATATAAAGGTGCCAGTGGGCACAATGTAATCTATGCGTGCTTAACCCGGGGGGGGGGGGGGTACTCCCTATAATGGACTATACGGGGAGGCTCCGCCCGAAAGGGGTCCTTTTTTAGGCTCGAGGTATGTGAAAGGGTAGGGATTTCACGAGTTGAAGTATATGAAAGGGTAGGGATTTCACGAGTAAATGATATTATTGTTTGGTTAACATCTCTACCGTAATGCTTGATGATTTCTGGTGATATATATTGTTCATTAAGTTCATTACAAGGATATAGAAAAGGGATGCAGTGCTTCTACTGTAAGTATGTGAAAGGGGTACCATTTTCATAATTTCTATGGAAGGTATATGAAAGGGGTACCTTTTCTGTGGAAGGTATATGAAAGGGGTACCTTTTCTGTTGAAAAATGGTATATGAAAGGGTAAGGGGTTGGACCACTGGGCGGAGCCTCCCCGTATAAAACTTTTTTGAGTACCCCCCGGGGTGCTTAATAGTCCAATTATTTCGGTTGGATACGTTTTTTCTCTGGATGTGAACTATTTTTAAGAGATATTCTTAAGTGATATCAAAATTAAAAGTTAATTGTTGCATTTAAACCAAATTAAAATACCAGATAACATTATATGACCTGGTCGATTCAAGTCCTGAATAACTCGATCCTGGCGTAAGACAGGCTTTTCTCCCCGGGGATGCTGGCCATGTTTATGTTGTTTAGTTTCAACACTTAAAATCGAGCCATAGTCGTACCATGTGCTCAAAGACTTCAAGTAGATTCATATGCCTTCAAATCAATGTTTTTAGTGTTTTTGGTCAAATTGCTAATTAAATTCTAGTCAACCCGTTTTATGTGTGCGGTTTAAATGACGTTTTCTCACGCCCTGTCGCAAACGTGTTGTTCCAGAGAAATTAAGTCAGCTAACACATAACAGGTATGCTCCTATCAACACCTTAAGGAGATCATACTCGTATGCAAGTTAAAGAGCTTCACGTTTTTTCTCGGTAGTACTACATCATGTAGCAACCAACTGAGTGGAAAGTCGAGAGGCACAGTCCAGAAGTCCATCGTCCCACCATAAAACCTTGCCAATTGTAAACATTTACCATGTTTTTCTCTGTTGTCTCATTTTAAGGACATCTTACCAGATTTGCGATTAACTCACCAGCGCATTTAGGATGGAGAAGACTTCAGGTGGAGTTGAACAGAAATCCTGAGGTGATGTTTGGCTTTACATTCAAGTTTGTTGAGGTACTCACACTTATAACTCTCGCAAAGTAGTGTATATTTCGCTGTCTATTTCTAAATTTTCCCATCGATTATCCATTCTGTCATAATTACCCTCCAAATAAAATGAGCATTTGCAATTGATGTTTGTGACACATCACTATTTAGTGTCACCATCACCATCACATCATCATCATCACCGCCATCGTCATCACCATCATCATTATCATCATCATCATCATCATCATCATCGTCAACATCATCATGATCATCATCATCAACATCACCATCACCACCATCATCACCATCACCATCACCATCATCATCATCGTCATCATCATCACCATCATCATCATCATCAACATCATCATCATCATCATAATCATCATCATCATCATCATCATCGTCATCACCATTATTAATACTCTGACCAGGCTTCGGATCCGAAGTCCAACATGCTAGGCCCGGATGTTAGGCTATACGGTTTACCACGGCTCAAATCTATCTATTCTAACAGTAACAACAAATATATAAATAATAAAAGTAATCTATGCTCTCCAAATCTTTATACAGAATCAACTTGAACAGCCGTGTCCCAATTATCACGAAAATTGCTGCTGGTGAAACGCCTGCCGCGATGTCTTCATATATCAGCCCTGGATGCAAGATCACAGCTATCAATGGACACCCAGTGAAAGGTCTTTCCTTCAATAACGTGAAACGCATGCTCTTGAAAGCTAAAACCCTCAGTGATGTTATCAATACAGGAACCTACATGTTTGTTGCAGAAGAAAATGATCTGCCTTCTGGGGAAAGACGCACATGGCCAGTACAGGCAGAAACTGGATGTCTGCATACATCCCTAAGCGAAGGGCAGATTCTTTATTCTAATAGTTTCCTTGCAGATGGGCCACAATTAAGCATTGATTTAACAGGTGAACAAAAGCAGAAGGCGCAAGCAAGAATTTCCATGATGTTGAGGCCAGCACACCTTTGCCTGTAAATGAAAAGCTAGGCAATTCCCCTCTGCTCTCGCTATCTGGTCACGACACAGGGGGAAGCATTGCACCAGACGCGATGACATACAGGAATCTGCATGCACTCCATCCGCAGAGCCACGTGACACACCAACAGACGCAGACTTACCTGTTTGCCAGAACTGTTTGACGATTACTATACCTGACAAACGAGAGCAAGCTATTGAGCATATTCCAGGGAAAATCTACTATGACATTTGCTCAAAACTGGATGGCAAAACCCCTTTCTTCACTGACTACCGCATTTTGGGGGAGGAGCTTGGATTTGACAGGGTGAGATTGAAAGACTCAACAATCAACCTACTGAATGTCTCCTAAGAGAATGGAGCGCACGGAATGGCAAAAGCGCCACTGTCGGAGTGTTCATGGACATACTCGATGAAATGAAGCGCCACGACTCGTTGCAGTTATTGCAAAGCTGGACAGAAAACTGTCCAAAGTGCTGCGCGTACCAACAAAAAAATGTCAAAGAATCTTACGTTTAAAATCTATTTTAAAGGAGCTATGTCATGGATAATGTAAGTCATTTTTGTGAAGTGCAAAATCACCTTCAAATTGAAGAAAGCCTCAAAATAATAGTTTACTAAGGTAGGAAATAACCAAAAAGGTGATAATAAACCAAGCAGGAACAAGGGTGGTTGAGGATGGAGAAGATTAAGACGGATTGCGAACGATGAACGTGAAAAACTTGGCCATTTTGTTCAAGATGTGCCATCCGTGACGTAGCTCCTTTAAGCCTAAGAGTAGTTACGTCAGTCAGTGAGTCACCTCTTGTTCACAGAATACCGTAAACTTCCGAAAAGCCCTGGGTGCATTCGACCACTGATTTGTCAGCTGTTCTGTGAACACCCTCGATAAATAATTAAATTTAATATTTAATTATCATTTTCCTTTACACTATTTTTTTTATAAGAAACCATTTTTAAAAGAACTTTGAGGCTGAAAAAAGGCTAAAACTTAAACAATTTTTCTGAGGGAGAAAATAATCCAATACACTGAAAATATGACCAAAACTTAAAGAAAAAATACTTAATTTTTGACTTCAGTTCTCCTTTAAGAACATACCTCAGGCTGAAATCAGTAGTGATGAACGTTTTTCTCCACCCGTTTATAAAATGAGCAGTGCAATCGCGTCCCCAGAGCCCGCGATTCTTTCGGTCAGCACCAAGATGCTTGAAACTAAAGGATCGCGGCTCGCGGGACGAGATTGTGAGCAGTATAAAGAGAATATCATAGAATGTAACAGTTTTTGGTCTGAGCAGTGGCATAGTCCAACTGAATCCAACATGGCCGAATAGATATAGCAATATACATGTATCGTAAAGCGAACAATGCAATTTTTGTCGTATCGAAATGTGCACTTCTTTTCCATTCAAAATAGCAAATTATGTATGTATAGCAATTATAAAATGTCTCAGTCCTGAGTCAGCCAGGACTGAACTGAGGTGGCACTTTTTAAATTGAAGTGACAACTCAGCCACATTAGCATGACACTCAATTGTCATGCATGATCATGAAAAAACTTTTAATGTTTAAAATATTCATGTATGTTTTATAAACAGCAACAACAAAATTTTATGAACTAAAAATAATCTCAAAATCAACATAAAATACAAAAAAAATTTAGGATTCGGGAAAGGTGGAAAGTTATCGCCCCTTAGTTAGTAATGTACATATTTTGCATTGTGCAATTAACGATTTATAATTTTACAAGTCTAAAATTATCTGATAGTATAGACTGATGGTGCTATATAATTCCATACATAATATTATAATGTTTGTAGTCTATCATAATGAATATTTTCAGATCATTGCATCACAGGTACCCCAAGCTCAATTTGTGAGGTGGTTTTAGTCTTTTTTTTGGTGTCGCGCGCTTCGCGCTTATTTATAGTGTATACTACAGGCTATTTTAGTCTTTTTTTTGGTCTCGCGCTTCGCGCTCGCTGTCGCGCTTCGCGCTTATTTATACTGTATACTACAGGCTAGACAATATGTTATCTGACCTCTGCTCTGATCAGCGCTGTGTAAGTGTTGTAATTTGAGCGTCACGGTAACCGTTGCGTAACAGCTAAATTATAGGGATTTGTATGAGAAATATTCCTGTTGATCTAAATGTACGAAATTGCTAATAAAGTCGTATTTTTAACTCACCTATGTTGTCTTTTGTGGTTTCTTGGGTTCCTATGGTGTTTCTGGCGTTCTAGCGGCTGTTTGAGGCTTTTTATGAGCGGTCGGTGTTGCACCCTAAGAAGCAAGTGATGATAGACATAAACTATCCCACAGCGAATACATGGGCAAAACCATGTGAAAAATATAAACAGCATATCGGATCTAAGAAGATCTACTTTATGTCTATCATCACTTTCCTTATCGCGACAACGACATGATATTTCAAATTCTTTGCCGGTTACTCATGGTCACGCGCTGGCGTTGGCCAATTGGCAAACATTTGAATTTGAGCTCATCTGAGGTCATTACCACGAGCATTCAATAGTCAATTGGCCTCATAGCTGGTTGTTCTATTTTATGCGGCTACACCGTGCTGACGAGACCCAACAGGTCGAAACAGCTGTCCACGGTTGCATTTTTGGCTTTCAGTTTGGACTCTATCATGTCGTTGTCGCTTTAAGTGTTCTATCGTAGTATCAGCCTTGCTCACTTCACTTGAATTTCTATTTCTGGCTGATTTGATCTTTTACAGATCCTACGTATACCAGCAGCATTTTCGTTCGCGGTCCTTTGGCTACTTTATTCACTTTCAGTAATTGTAGGATGGCATCACATATCATATACAGTGGAACCTCGATATAACGATACTCGGTATAACGATGTTCCCGGTATAACGATCAACATTTGACAGCCCGGCAAATGTTACAGTAAATGTATGGAGAAAACTCTCGATATATAACGATACTCGATATAACGATCACAATCTGGCAGCCCAAACGTAAAATTTACCCCGATATAACGAATAAAATCAATCATCGCTCGATGAACAAAAAGATTATGACAATACTCCCGGGCAACACTTTTCCTTTTATAATTTAGTTATCATTGCATAAGGACTGTAACGTGTCTGTCAACAGCTTGTTACGATAGGGATTTATACAGTACATGAAAAATCAATTATTAACAATACCCCGATATAACGATATGTTTGGCTCTTTTCCCGAAAAATCGTTACATCGGGAATTCGTTGTTACGATTTCCCGATATAACGATCTAATTTGGTCGGTCCCTTGGCACATCGTTATATCGAGGTTCCACTGTACTGCTGAACTCTGTGTAAGCTGTTTTTAACACTAAAAGGAGAAGAGAAAGGGAAGGAGTATCAGTATCAGCAACCTCGTTCCCAGGGCTTTTCCCTTCTAGACCCGCAAAATTTAGAAGGGAAAAGCCCTGGGAACGAGGTTGCAGTATCAGAGACAATTTTTACAGATATTTAACCAACTGTGATCATCTGGGTGAAACTAAAGGTTCTTTAGGTACTTTTTCTAGTCAAGTTTATAAAAATCTTAGGCTCAATTTCTCGTCGGGTACAAAGATCTTGCATGGGATTGATTTCTCGTTAAAACTCTGTACCATATAATCAAGTAAAACATGTTCCATGTCACCTTGGTGACACTGTCAAGCTATCAATAACAAGTTAGCTTCAAAAGGCATTCAATGTCACACTATATATCTTTTCAAAAAACAATCAAACTGGAAAAGTACTGTTACTCCTGGAGTAAAAAAAATTATTTACAATAGTGTTTAAAAATTAAAAACCCTAATACAATGAGACTTGATATGTGTCTACAATATCAGTATTGAAATGGTGAATTGAACTAGCTTTCGCCAGCAATCACTTTCATTATGAAATTCCTAGTTGTGTGGTATATATACTAAATACTGACTATCTACTTTGATCGAGAGTAAACTGCAAGGCGATTATCAGATTATCTGCAGATTACTGTCTCAAACTGGACACGGATCATGTATCTTATGGGGGGCCTCGACCAATACATCGGTCGATACATCGGTCGATACTCGACCGATGTATCGACCGATGTATCGGTCGATACTCGATCGACACTCGACCGATACTCGACCGATACTCGACTGATACTCGGTCGATGTCTCGGTCGATACTCGACCGATACTCGGTCGACAATGGACCGACATATCGGCCGAGATGTATGTCGACCGATATAGTTGGCAGTACACCGACACTTCACCGATACTTCACCGATACTTTACCGATACTTTACCGATATTTCACCGAGTATCGATCGACATCTCGATCGATACGCCACCGATATAAGGTTGCCAGTGGACCGCTATCGACCGAGATGTATGTCGGCCGTTATAATCCATCAAAATTTTTTCTCGCGCGCGATTGGTCCAAACACGTCATGTGACGCAGCCAAAACTGGGAATATCCAACCTCGATTCCAGGCTCTCTCTCCTTTTCCTCCCTTGTCGTTGAGTAGAGAGACCCTGGTTGCGGCTGGTCACGTGACCACCAAATTCCCCGGCACGACCAGGCCAACCTCACATTTCGTTTCACACGGATTTCATCTCCGATGCTCTTTTGAGATCTAAGTTGTAATGTTTGTTTTGTCTTTGATACCATAGTTTGGTTCCCTGTACATCTGTACGGCGTTCAATAGATCATTGACGGTTTTAGTTCTCATTTTCACAATGCCAAGATAGATCCGTACGACGATACAAGCCACAGCCTGGCCTGGGCTACAGCGGTTGCTTCAAAGATTTTTATTCGCACGTCAAAGACCTTTTGTTCTACTGTTTCTTAGGACTACCGCTGATTACCTGCTTATTAGATTAGGTTTAGTGCCGCTAATGAACTGAAAGAAAGATAGCAGTTCATGCGCGCCTTTTTTGCTGTGATTTCTGGTCACGTCTGAGATTTCATTGCAATGTTCATAAAATGGGGTGTCAAGAGAAGTTCGCAAACTACATCCTGTTTAATTGCAAGATTCAAAAAAGGTGTAGCGCTTAACGTATTTTAATAACTCTTTATTTTGAATCTTGGTAACATTTCTTGCCTTCTCCTGGGTCCTTACTCTATAACACCCCGGCACGACCAGGCCAACTCACATTTCCGTTTCACACGGATTTCATCTCCGATGCTCTTTTGAGATCTAAGTTTGTGATTTCTGATCATGTGCGAAATACAATGGGCCTGTTTTACCAAAGCAGCTTTGTTTTATCAGAAGGCCACAAGTGGCTCTTCCTAAGTGTAAGCATGTCCCCAAATGGGATGTGTCTCTATATCTCTCTAACATATAACATAGAACTGATAAATCCTATAGAACTTAGAAAGAGCCACACAAGTTCAAGACTATTTTGTTTCCTGGCATATAAACCTTTATCAAACAGCCATGAGCAATATAGAAGATTTCGAACGGAACACACTTACAATGTAAGTGGGTTTCTTCTGTAAGAATGCAAATAATTTCATCGGCTTCAATGTAAAACAAAAATCCTTTAATTAAGGTCTTTAAGGTGGGGCAGCTGTTGGCACCCCACCAGTTAACCAAGGCAAAGTATTAGAACACAGCGGCCTGTAAATAGCGACACATGCTTTTACACAGCATTTTGCTTTCAAGCTTTTTTTCCTGGAAAATGCCGGATTTTTTTCGTACAACGCTTGCTCCTCTTCTTTTTAACGATGATCCTAGAACTAAAACTTGGACTTATAAACTGGTTACAGAGAAACAGACTCTTAAAAAGCAGGGTTAGCTGTAATCACTGTCATAATGTGATGCGTCTCACACCGGACCATAGGAAAACCGATGGATACATCTGGTAAGCCTTTTTAAAAGTTCTCTCCCGTATTTCACGAGCGGTATTTGTATATAACAACTAGGGGATGTAATGCTGTCTTGTGTATTTTACTCATTTACTGTACTCATGTCGAGAGTCGTCCATTACAACTGAAAGCTACGGTACGGTAAGATCCGAAGGGGGGGGGGGGGGGGGGGGGGGGGGGGGGGGGGGGGGGGGTAATCTCATATGTAAAGCTATATAGTATGTGCCGCGGGATAGGGTCTGATGATAATTTCCCCCCCCCCGGGGGTGGGGGGTTAAGGTGTGATTTCGTATGCTATCTGAGCCGGGAACTGAACAAGTAAAATACTAGTACTATAGTGTTACACAAAGTTAATAAATTTTCGCTTGAGATTATTTTTACGGGAACTAATGTCTAGGATCGTTAGAAAACCCGTGGAACTCGCGAAAATTTCACAGATCCCGCGAAAATTTCAATCCGCACGGTATCTCGACTTTTCCTCTCTCTTGAACTGGATTGCTTTTCCAGTCATTTACTATCGGCTATCTCGAACTCTCCGCTTTCTCGAACCTTCTTTCATTTCCCTTGAGAGTTCGAGATGCATTGTAGCGGCTGACTCGCTCCCCAGTCGTCTCTCTTGTCTCCTTTTTTCCTCCTTCCCATCACCCCTTGTGCACCCCTCGGACGCGCTTAATATTAATAGGAGACACGAGAGACGACTGGGGACGAGTCAGATGTAGCGGGGCTCAAAACTGAATGCATTGTTGAATCTTCCTAATTGCCACGGCAAAGGCCTCACTGAGCCTCGAAAGACTAAACGGAAGACGAGTTTGCTCGGGAAGCCCGTCGAGTTTGTGAGATTGAAAATGAATTTTGGCCACTTCGAGCAGCCTTCTCGTCAGCCTGGTGAAAGATTTTTAACTGTAAATCGTTGAACACCAAGGTTATTTTAATTATTAATATTTTTGTCAACACTAAAATAGCGAGTTTTTCTCTAGTTCAGTAATCGCAAACAAATTGGTCTTCCTTTCGGCTTATTTTCGTTCCAGGAAATGTCACCGATGCAAACTCAAGACATCAGTCCGAGTAGATTCATATTTTGCTGGAAGCAAAATCTCGCTGCAACGGCAAACGCATTTCCTCTGGAAATGGTCCCAAAAAGACTCATTGAAGGTTATGGAAGAAGAGGGGATAGCAAAAAGAAAGGCGTTGGTCAAGTTCGCACGACATTGCCGTGAAATTGCGTGGCAAAACTCTGTTATTGCACCCGATTCCAAGACTTGGAGGACCAGGGATCATTGTGCAAATCGATGAATCAATGTTTAACCACAAGTCTAAAGTAAGTCAGTAGCCCACAAATAAGGTCGGTGAAGGCACATATAAATACCTATCAAAGTAGATATCAATAAACAAGTTATATATGTTTTCATATTCGACAGCTTATTACCATAAAATAACCGACATACTACGCGCGCTCTGATTGGTCCGAAAACCTATGGGACTATTGTACCGGTAAACACATAGATAACGAAAGCAACTGACAAAATTAAACTTTTGGCTGCACTCCCCGGAAGGACGAAGGATTGTCCAACTTTCACTGCCTCAGGTGCTGGTATCAACAAATCAATAGGAAGATATTTTCATTCAACATTTACTTGAAAACCTTATTGCAAGTAAAAAATGAAGACCTCAAATGAAAGACAATTGAAAGCGGGTTGAACCTAAAAAAAAATCGAAAGGCAAAACAAATATTATTATAATATACTAACCATGGGATAATGCATTTTCGAGCAATTTGATTGGTTTCCTACTCATGGTCTCAGAGGCAATATACCCTCTCTACCTTATTTGGAAATGCCACGAAGTTCAATTTTGTTTATCTCGGGCAAAAAATGGCGGAACATTTTGGTCTTTTTCTATTTTCCTCGGAGAAATTCAACATTTTCCCTGTGTTTTGTATATTATAAAACAATTATTCGCCTCAGGCTCGTGAATATTGGTGAATATTCCCCTCGACTTCGTCTCGGGGAATATTCACCAATATTCACTTCGCCTTCGGCGAATAATTGTTAATTAGCGTGCAATGGCTCAAACTTTCCGGCTGAACTTTCGCTAAAGCTTCAACTGAATTTTACAATTGCACCCACAAATCCTATAAGTAAGCTTACTTACATTTATAATTCAGATAAATCTGTAGAGTTGAGAAAATGAAAAGGTATCGTTTTGACTTTGGGTCAATCGAAATCTAGAGCTCATGTGACAATATATTTAATACGCCGACTCCTTTTACGCTAGAGTATAGGTAGATGTTTTTAGCGCTTTCTGTAGAGTTTGTGGAAGCCTCAATGGAAGTTATGTATGGCTAAACAAGTTTGTTTTTAAAACGAAACAGAAAAAAGTGTATAAAGAGTTTAAAATAGCTTTTTATTTCGACAAGACCAATGAAAATTCTGAAAATTCTTTCCGTGTAGTCGCTCATTTTTCGCGCGACTTGAGCGACCGATTCCGAACACAATTTCCTGGATTTCCCCGTCAAAGTACTTATGATTATATTTTCTGCTTTCAATCCATGAAACTTTTTCCTTTTCTTATGACTTTCATAGCGCAATGTTTTTAGCGGGCTGGGGAATCAATTTAAAAATAAGTAAGCTTAACTAAATAAATAATAAATCACTCAAAATTACACAGATCAGCTGTAGGACCCAATATATATGCCATGATGCGACAAGTACTGATCCAATAAAGACTAATACCTCGTCACTTATTAACTTGATTCCATAAGCCAAGGCCTACGCACATACCAGTGGACATTCGATCGACTCAATGCGCCCGCCATTTGTCTTCGCGATTCAAATTCTCAGTTGGATATATATTGACAGTGACAACAGAAGTGGAATATTTTCGTCGGCTTGATATGTAATCATCACTTGTGGTCAGTGGGCATACATATACTAAATTATAAACTGATCTCATCTTCGACCACAAAAATCAATCCAGTCGCTCCTGAAGCCACCATTTCCACTTATTCTGCTAAAGAACGTCTTCCTAAACATGCATGGACGCCATATTTAAAAGGAACACGACGTAAAAATTAAGACCTGTTTTCACAGAAAACCCGCCATTTTATTCTAGCCAGCGGCTTAACAAATTACGGTAACCACTTCATGTATCGCAAGCCAAAATTATACACGGAAAAGACCTTGATATCCGAAGAAGACCCAAAGACTTCCGAAGATGTCTCGAACACCACGAGGATATCCCAAGATGGTCTGAAGATTTCCGAAGTTGACCCATGGTTCGTAAATCAGTGGTGATCATCGGAAATCTTTGGAAGTCTTTGGGTGATCTTTGGAAATCTTCTAAAATCTTCGAGTCATCTTCGGAAATGTTCGAGTCATCCTCGGCAATCTTCGGATCTTGTTCGGGTCAACTTCGGAAATCTTCGGACCATCTTTGGAAATCTTCGGTAGTGTTCGGGATATCTTCGGAAGTCATCGGGTCAACTTGGAAATCTTCGGACCATCTTCGGATATCCTCGGAAGTGTTAGGGACATCTTCGGAAGAGTGTGGGTCTACTTCGGATATCATCGGAAATCTTCGTAAGTCTTCAAGTCATCTTCAGAACAAATCGGAACAAATCAGAATTCGGTAAATTCTGTATTGGAATCGCAGCTCGCACCTTGCATTTTTCAGCTCGCACATTCCCCACACCTTTTTTAGATCTGTGGCGGATTTTTTCCGTTAATCTGAATTTGTGTTTTCATTCTTTCAGCCGCTGTGATGGGTTTCTTGCGCCATTCAATGAATGTGATGAGAATAAGCAACTTGATCACTTCTTATTCTCGAAAAGCTTGTAAATCACTCGCCTAACGGCTAATGATTTATAAGCTTTTCTCGTGTTCTCCCAACATCCCGTGTGGGTTTATCACACTGTAAACCCATAGAAAGTGTGGTCTATTGCTTACTGTAAGTAGTGCACTCACTCGCAAACTTAATCGTTCGGGATATATTATGAAAGTATAAAAAACTCGTGAATACAACAATTGTATAGTTTATACATTTAAAGGCTAAGACAAAGAATCGCGGAAAAATTTAACTTTTTCTTACTTTCTTTACAACAGTTTCATAGAGGACGGCGAACTAGAAGAGAAAGATGGGTCCTTGGCCTCTTTGACACGCAATATCAACCTGCACGACCTTATCTGCAGCTTGTTAGGAGAAGAAATGCTGCCACCCTTTTGCCAATAATTCAGCGAAGAGTAAGTCCTGGCACCATTGTTCACAGTGATCAGTGGGCTGCTTATAACAGAATTCAGAGGGACCTGGCCATAAATCACCAAACTGTAAATCACTCTGTTAATTTTGTGGATCCAGCAACCGGTGTGCATACACAGAATGCAGAAAGCAACTGGAGTGTAGCAAAGGAAAAGCTAAAAAAATGAAGGGAAACACTAATAGCAATTTTCTACAAGAATATTTACAGGAATTCACGTGGAGGCGTTGGTATGGAGAACCACACCCAAATGGTTGCTTTCAAAGAATCTGTCAAGACATCGCCGAACAATATCCCCTGTAATTACACTCGAAGCTTTGCATATAATGTGTCGATATCGGCATCGGTAGGGAGAAATATTACATAGATGTAACTTAAAGCAAAGCGCCAACTTTCATTCCAAGACAAGTCATTCCTGAAATCAATTCCGCGCCTCTTTAAACAATTACTTCCTATTGGAACAGTGAACTCTTTTTCATAACTCAGTGGTAAGAGCGTCCGACAGGTGTACCACGTACAGTAAAAGGTTTGAATCCCATCAGGGACTCTTTTTCTCCTTTTCAGATTGTCCTACGCTTGTCATGCAGCATATTAACATCACACAGGAGCCCATCACATTAATAGTCTTATGGTTCCAAATATCTATGTAGCTTCATTTTAACTACGCGTCAATGTACTCTTTACCTTTTCCTAAATGCTTGCTGTTGTTGTTGTTGAAGAAGTTTTTAATTAATTTTCTATGAAAAATAAAACATTTAAGTGTCAAAATTACGAGTTAATTAGAATGTTTTACCTACTTGATTTTTTTAATTACCTACTTCAAAAACTGGTGGATTTCCGCTGTTGTGTAATTTGGGTAACAATGAATTACAGATAGAGAGTTGTTGCTAAGGACGCTAATTCGTGTTTAGCAGTTTTCGCGCGTTGTGAAATGATAGCATGGCAGGAAGTATGAGATTGAACATCTTACATCGTGGGTCAGGTGTCAATTGGTAAATAAAGATGTTTAGGAATTATACTCAGATTTATAGCGAAGGATGATTGGTCGATACATCGGCCTTTAAATCGTCCTCAAATCGGCCTCCAATCGGCCTTTACATCGGTCTTTAAATCGGCCTTTACATCGGCCTTTAAATAGGCCTTTACATCTGCCTCAAATCGGCCTTTAAATCGGCCTTTATATCGGCCTCAAATCGGCCTTTACATCGGCCTTTACATCGGCCTTTACATCGACCTTTACATCGGCCTCAAATCGGCCTTTAAATCGGCCTCCAATCGGCCTTTAAATCGGCCTTTACATCGGCCTTTACATCAGCCTTTATATCGGCCGATATGTCGATCGAGTTAGGATCGACAGTCGACCGATATGTAACCGATAGTTGACCGATAGTTGACCGATACACCACCGACAATATCGCGCCGACATCACGAGGGTCATCGGTCGATATATCGACCGACACTCGACCGATACTCGACCGATACTCGGTCGATTTCTCGACCGAGTATCGGTCGAGATATCGACCGATACTCGGTCGAGTATCGGTCGAGTATCGGTCGAGTATCGACCGAGTGTCGGTCGAGTATCGGTCGAGTGTCGGTCGATATATCGACCGATATATCGGCCGATGTATCGACCGATGTATCGGTCGAGGCCCCCCATAAGATACATGATCCCTGGACACTACTGCAAACCAAAAAAGTATTTTTAGACATAAGCTTGATCAAAGCGATAAATTTTCGCAAAACGTACCAAGACGTACTAGATACTTTCCAATTATCCGGTGCAAAAGTACGGCTTTCTATTTTTTCGAGAACAATTTTTCTTTACAGAAGTAAATATCCACATCACCAGAAATATCCGAAATATAGTCTCTTGCTCTTGCTTAGAAATCTACTGGAACGACCACTTCTCGAATTGGTCACGACCTTTTGGAAGTCAATTTACATTTTACGAATTTTTGCGGAAAGTATCATATGATCAGGGGCACCCAACGGATCGTTTCGGACCTCAGATATTCGGTTAGGGAAATGTCATCTTGAACTTTCTTAATATGGTTTTCGGAGAGATAAAAATGTCGTTTTGGGTACAAAAAACGTCAGCTAGGATTTCGGCATATATATATTCGGGTAATAAGATTTCAATTTCTAAAATTTTCTGAAGTTTGAAGTTCAGCTAACGTATCCGAACAGATACATTTTCTTAGCGTTTAAAAATAATCCATTAAACTGCACAAAATTTACAATTATATAACATGACGTTGGTGGTGAAACCTTTTAAGTCTGGATGAAACCCTGGTGTGTGACCATTCAAAAAAAAAAAGCTATCGAATAGTACCGTTTCATGTTGTTTTTTATTACAGCACGAAATTCAAGATTGTTTCCTCAGTTTTTAAGTAAACGCTCACTCAGCGGACTACTAATTTCCTGACTAATTTCTATATTTATACCACGCAGATCATGATGCCCGCATGTACAGATGTAGAAACATCCGAAACATGTTTTGTAACATTAGAAGTGTAGTCATTGCTTACTATAAAAGATTATCTCTTTCCTACTAGTTTCTCAAAAGTTGTTGTTGTAATGAATCTCAAACCACGACCTTTTAATAGAACTGCGTTCGAAGTCGTCGTTTCTTTATAGTCTTCTGTTACATAATCCGTACACCATAAGTAAGAGCAGGAGCCCCTATTGGTGAAGTATGTACAGAGCAATTATTGTGAAGTTGTAGATTCAATCTTTCCAGTTGAGGCATAAATCGACAACTTTCATAACAATTGCCTGTGCATGCATGTTTTACTTAATCAAATTTGAGCGTGCGTGGAATGGGAAATGGGAAATAACCCGGGGGGGCGAACCTAAAACAAACAATTCAAAACACGCATGTTATCACGTTTTCAGGGGCACCCAACGACGGTTTTCCTCCCAAATGCCTTTAAAACGCTATTTTAGCCGTCTGGTGTGCTTTTAAAAGATCTAAAGATGGAATTCTAAGCTGCCGCGATAAAAATTTATATCTGTTCGGTCATTCTAGCGGAACTTTTAGTCTTTCACGAATTTATGTAGGCCGGGTTTTTTTAAAGTCATTTCCCGAAAAACCTCAGCTCTTCCTTGCTGATTTTTTCCTTCCGAAAAAAATCCTAGGCTGACTTTTTTCCTTCCGAAAAATCCTAGCTGACCTTTTTTGTGTACTCCAAAACGAATTTTTTATCTCCCGAAAATAATAGGCATTTTAAATTTTCCCATATTAATGAAAGTCGAGATATTTTCCTAAAGAAAACTCCAAACTTTTAATCCCGAATATCTGAGCGCATTATAGCCTTCCGAACAGATATTCTTCACCGAACCGGATCCGTTGAGTGCCGCCTGTTTGCGACCCTTTGGGGGCTGGGGGGGGGGGGGGATTCCCCCGGCCAAAAATGAAAGTCACAACAAAAAGTAAACAGTGTCCAGCGATACGACCTCTTTTTCGCATACAGCGAGTCCTAAACCTCAGGAAGGCAATTAAAAAATGCAGCTTTCGTGAAGAGAAGATACTCCTCCCCCGTCTGATTGCTTTTATACAACCGGAACACATCCGAAGAATGTCTTTCTCTGCCTCAAAGAAAACCAATGCTAGCTAATGCCTCAGCATTATCCCGAAGCCAGGAGAAGACATTCTTCGGACTTGTTCCGATTGTTGCCATAGTATATAAAGCAATCTACGTCATTCCGGTCAGGGCAGTGTCAGGCAGTTTCCTTGTGAACTTCCGTAAAACCATGGCAAATGCCAGTCTTCGATGACGAAAAAAAATGACACTCGCCAGTGTACGCAATGTCCTTGTGCTAATCCCTGTTCTAATGACTTTCGGGCCAGAACTAAGCGGTGAGATGTAATCCAAACTGGCGGAATCTTGGCTGCTTCTATTTAACAACAAAACGGATACGACGTAAGTCAAAGTTGTTATTAGATAACACCGATCTGTTATTTTAATGAAGTAATGATTCGGATCAAGAGCGACTATTCTGTTTCACTTCACAGTATCTGTGTAGTTTCGGCATGAGTTAATTGAATTGTGGTTGACCCAATAGACAGGATATCATGGTTGTCCCTTGCACACATCTATAACTGCCGCCAACATAATTTATCAATTACCCGCTCCGGGTAAACTGCGGATACACCCGGTAATAGTTTTGACTTACCGATTTTTAAATGCTACACCTCCCACTATTTGCGTGTGTAGGAGAAAACACATTTCAGTGTTTATATCTCTTCGAAGCCGTTCTTTCCTGGTTGCAGTCCCATGTTCTCAAGTGTTGAAATCGTCGCATTGAACGGAAACGGGGACTAAACAGTGACAGGTCGTGCAGAGTGACCATCTGCGAAGCACGGATAAACGTTCTAAATCTTTTTAAAACTGTGGGAATCCTTGAAATGTGCATAACGCCAGCAATACTTAGGAGAGGGGGACATTTGGGCGGTTCTGAACACCTGCCCCCACAAACCGCAAAAAAAATTGACAAATACCCGCAATAATCGCAAAAAAAATCGCCAACCAAATACCGCAATACGTCCAATCACCTTGTCAAAAATCGAATAGAAATACCGGGGGGGGGAAGACCACTACTCTGTATCGTTAAATTTGGCGCCCAAATATCAGCTTAGATTGTTGAAACGATCAAATTGTTATCGCGTTTCATGTAATATGACTAATATAAACTCGCGTGGACGGATTAGCAGGATCTTAGAGCTGTTTCAAAGCGTTTTCCGAAACGACATTGGAACTGTGGAAATTCCGAAAAGGATGGAAAAGGGTCTGTAAAAACACTGGAGGAATAGCTTTTTAATACGACCCAAAACGCTAAAAAACCGAATCCCGCGGGTTTTGAGAATTACCGCAATACCGCAATTTTAGATTAGAAATTACCGAAATACGCATGAAAAATTGTCCTCATACCGCAAAACCGCAACACCCAATGTCCCCGCTCCTTAGATTTATTGCCGGTCGTACGAGGACATCGCAGACTAATTTCCCGTCCGTTCTCTCACCTTCTCTCACACAAGCGGGATCTTTGTTTGAGATTTCGGCTATGTTTTCTATCGACCACGCATTTGGCCCCCCCTGCGTACATTGTCGTCATCAAACTCGGTTCCAGGTTACACCAAGAGAGGGAAAAAGGGGGATAGAGCAGCCCCGAGTTCTCAAATTTAACAACATGCGGCCCTTGCGATAGGACCTTGCTGATAGAAGCATTATATTGACATGTACACAACGATTTCAAGTAACTACCACAAGCAAATATTAGGAAAAGTATCAGAAATGACTGTCAGTAAGTACTGAATACACCTCAATCGAATAGTAATACCGATTTTCAGTTTATTTACAATGTTTACGTTGTGGTGAAAATGTCAACTTTATTAAGCTTAAGCTTAACTTAAGCTTAAGTCTTAAATACATACATGACACTCATGATTTTGTTTTAATTTTCATATTAAGCTTAACTTTTCTTACTCAGTAAATTATCAACACTTTGTACATGTTTTTCACTGTAAAACTATCCGTTTTGTTAACTATCAACTAATCTAGATTTTGGACCATGTTGCATAGAAGTTTATGGAATGATGACCACAGAATACAGTTACAAATTGTGGGAAAATTATACTTGTTTTTATAGGGCCGATAACTAAAATCAGCCCAATTCAGAATGCTTTATTGCCGGTCTGATATTTTCTAAGTATAGGGCCGGGTAAAAGTTTCATTACACATTGTTTATGGTTTAATTTCCACCAGCTATTTTTAAAGTGAGTGTTTCACTGGGTTCAGCGCAGTGTTGCTTGGCTTGTCAACTCTCATCGCGTTTAAAAAATCACACCAAAAATCAACATAGTACTTCTCAATACTTCAGTAACTCACATTACTATACTTAGTCCAAGCAAACCGTACGAAATGATCAGAAACTCGACAAAAAAGTTCAAACGGATTAAAAGCACTGAGAATGTTGACATTGAAAACTCAGACTATTTACCAGTGTTGTCGGCAAAGGATTTTTCTGGTAATTTATATCTGGTAATAAATTCAAATGTCGAATTCTCGGTGTAATTCCGTTGAAATTATTTGGTCGTCTTCGTCGTTTTGCTTCGACTTATTATTTTATAGCATGTGGTTACTGTAGTAATCGATATTCCTGTCAACGAGGTGATAAGCTTCTAGTGACGAGAAATGGCTTTTTGATTTTAATAGGGACGTTACCCGCCACTTGTTTACTTCCAAGCCCGATGTTATTACTACATTGTGTTATTAATTAAGATTTGCGATACGAGATGATTGATACGATATTCTCGTATTTTTTCTCAGCGCCTCTGCGCAGCCCAAGCTACAAAGCCGTCACCATCAGTCACCGGTAATTGAAACGACCACGGGACATGCAAAAACGTGAACCTATAGCAACTATAAAATACGTGTCACACGACCGTTATTTCCCCTTTTAATGGGGTAAAATGTGTGAACAACGAAGTGTTTTCACAATGACAAAGCCTATGTGTAGGGGTCTGTATCTGACGCAAGACCGATATCAGATGTTGTTTTGTTGGGAAAATATAAAATCAGCCCAGAGATAAGAGCTCTTGTTACACAAAAATCTAAAATGAGCCTTTGCCTTTCGATTTTAGTGATGCAGATAGGATTCCACCCATATTACTACTGGATTGTGCAGTGAGATACAAGAGAATGGCCAATGCTGTAAATATGTTTGGAAGCTGGCCAACTGGATAACGTCAATCAATGGCACAAGCACTACTGACAGGGACAAAACCTTTTTTGGAGAATGTCCAAGGTGCATGTCAACGGGATGTTCTGATCCTTGTTGATAGAAAGGCCAGCAGAACACCAAGAATGTTAATCTCTGGGGTCAAGACTTGGTGACAATCGACATTTTTTTTTAAAAACACCAGGCGCATGCTGCCTTTTCACTCTTGGGAATCTTTCACACTGGGGGGGAAGTTACCGCTCAATTGCAGCCAGTATTGGTTCTTTTTGGTATTATTAAAATTAGCAGTCTTATCACTTGT
>MU827335.1:44908-64674 GCA_029204205.1 Desmophyllum pertusum | reverse complement strand
GTCAATTGGGCGGTGATGTTTAAGACCGTTCGGCCTGTCTCCTTCTCCTCCTACGTACCAAATAGTAGGCGAGAAGTTTACAAGACAACCACATTCAACTGTTTCGAAAAGCGTAGGGGACGTAGTCCGCCGGTGTTTGTGGCTCTTGGCCTGTTCACTATGTATTCATGGGTTGGGTGGGTGGGGGTAAGAACATGAATCGGACTGAAATAGCGGCTGCCACAGGCGCCTTTACAGCTGACGTCCGATCTCACCCATGAGTTTGATTGTAAAAGCCGCATTCTGAATATTATAGAAAATGCCGCTACTATAAATAGCCATTACCATAATGCTAATAGGATTAAAATGTCTCGTGGAAAAAATCTTTATGTATACACAGAACAGTGGTTAAAATCTCGCGATTTTAAGTTTTTTCGCCCCCTCAGAAATAATCCACGTGGCCTAATTTGCATTGGTAAAATGACAACAAAGCCATGAATGGCGGTTATCGTGAATGAGGCCTATTGTAAACTCTTACCCTAGTTTTTCGGTTTGTCTCTTTTTTAAGGATATTCTATACTCAGATTTGCAGATTAAGCTCCCACGCAGCGTATTTAGGCTGCGAGAATGAACTTGAAGTTGAGTTGAAGAGAAATCCGAAGGACGAAAGTTTTGGCTGTAAATTTCGTGTTCTGTTGAGTTACTTACACTAAATAAATAGCTACAAAAGCTAAGTATCACTTAGTAGCATGGACGACTTAAGATTCTCTGCATTTTACCCATCGATATATTATCCATTTTTTTCATTCCCCCGACCAAACAAGCCATTTGATGTTTGTGATACAGTCATATATTAGTGTCCCCCCCTCTTATACATAAAGGTGCTTCATTATCATCATCATTCATTATCATCATTATAATCATCGCTCAATCATTTATCATCATCATCAATCATCAGCAATCATCATCGTCATCGCACATTATTACTCCTAGACCAGGTTTGAACTATACGACTACCGGGTTTCAATTCTGACGTCATCTAAATTCTAATCTACAAAGCTATTCTTTTCAACATATTCCTAGGACATCACAACAACGATTAATCGCTTTGTGCAAAGTTTGGTATCGAGTTGTTAAGTTGCTTCGTTTCGCAAGCAAATTGTAATTGTGATTATCGCCGAATGAAGCGTGTTTTCTCAAAACTGTCACAAAACCGGATATTGATTATTTCATTTTTAAATTTTCAGACGTGATAATAATTTAAAACGTGAACGCTTAATGATATGGGATGGTAGAATCTACTATGTACTTCGTTGTAAAAATTTATGAGCCGTGTTTAGAGTTATCGAGAGGAAAATTAGCTAAGAAAGTTATGAAGAGTGGAAAAACAAATTTACTTCGAGTTATCGAGGGTTTCGGGTTGAGTTATCGGAAGTCAACTGCTATGTAGTATTTTTCAGAAATTGATGTTCGTAATAACTCGTTTATGACAAAGACGTTACAAAGCGTTAATTTGGATGGAAACGTTTCAGCTTGGCTGCCGTTCTTTAATAATCTGGTTAGTTTGACTGATGTTGTTCATGCAAGCAAACATAAGTAAAAACCACCAAGTTACACTGCAATAAAATAAGTAAAAATAATACTTTTAGTCACTCCAATTTTCTTTATACAGCGAAATCAACTTGAACAGCCATGTCCAATTATCACGAAAAATTGGCAGCTGGTGAAACGCCTGGCCGCGATTCTTCAATAGATCAGCCCCTGGATGCCAAGATCACAGCTATCAATGGACACCAGGTGCCGTGAAAAGGCCTCCCCTTCAATAATGTGAAACGCATGATCCTGAGAGCTCAAACCTCAGTCGGTGTTGTCAATAGAGGAACACACATATTTTGCCTGGCATGAAGAGAAACACAATCTGTCCTTCTGGGGAACGACGCACATGGCCAGTACAGGCAGAAACTGGATGCCTGCGTAACATCCCTCGAGTGAGAGGGCAGATTTCTTTATTACAATAGTTTCCTTGCAGAGGATTCGCAACTTAATGCATTGATTTAACAGACGTGAACAAAACGCAGAGGGCGCAAGCAAGAATTTCCATGATGCTGAGTCGCCAGCACCACCTTGCCTGTCCATCGGCAATTGCCTCTCTGCCCTCGCCACTCTGATGCACGACCACAGGGGGAAGCATTGGCACCAGGACGCGATGACATACAGGAATCTGAATGCACTCCATCCCTCAGAGCCACGTCGACACACCAACCGACGCAGACTTACCTCGTTTGGCCAGAACTGTTTGACGATCACTATACCTGACAACCGAGAGCTAAGCGAGATTAAGAAAAAATTCCAGGGAAACTCTCACATGAAGATTCTGCGTAAATCTGGATATTCAAACCCCTTTCTTCATCCGACTATCGACATTTTGGCGGGAGGAGCTTGTGATTTGGTACGAGGGGTGAGATGTGACAGACGCCAACAAGTTCAACCTACCGGATGTCTCCTATAGAGAATGGAAGCGCCACGTGAATGGCCAAAGCGCCACTGTCGGAGTGTTCATGTGACATAGTCTCGATGAACTGCAAGCGCCTGACGACTCGCTATGCAGTTATTGCAAAGCTGGACAGAAAACTGTCCAAAGTGCTTTGCGTACCAACCAAAACAACGTAAGCGAATCTATACGTTTAAAATCTGTTTTTGAAGCGTAAGAGTAGTTACACAATGATGTCACCCTTTTTTTTTACAGCATACCGTTAACGAGACTTCATGATAATAAGCCCTGGGGTTTTACTATGTAGATTTGCTTCAAATCGGCTTTTGTGTGTGGACTTATTAACCGGGCGGGGCGGGGGGGGGGGGGGGGCGGGGGGGGACAAACGCACGCTAAAAAAGCCTGGAGAAATACATTCTTTGAGTAGTCGTTCGGTTCCCTGTTTGCATTCTCGTCCGGCAGTATTTTTGTGGATCGGAAGGCAATGTAATGACAAAAAAAGAGACGCACCGCTGGTGCATTCCCAACCCATTGAATTTGATCGTCATCAGATTATATGAAAGGCCGAAGCTGCGACGAGCGAGCCAGGTATGACGTCATTGGTGTTGAATAAAGAAATTTGATTCATCCACCGCGGCAGACAAAATCATAAATCTCGCACTGCTACGGTCCTCTAGGCCTCAGATTCGTCGAGGAATTAAGGGCGAATTTTACAGATATCTGCCCATCACAGTCCCAGTGTTTTTACAAATCTCAATTGACGGTTTACTCTCTCACGGCTACTGATTTGTTCAGCTTTGCTGTTTCTCTGAACACCCTCGATAAATCATTAAATTTAATATTTTTTAAAAACATCGTTTTTCTCTTTACACTCTTATTTTTATATAAGAACGATTTGTATATAGAACGTTGAGGCCGAAAAAGGGCTAAAACTTAAGAACACTGTTAAGAACATACCTCAGGCTGAAATTTAGCTAAAGAACATTTTATTCCATCCGTTTATACAATGAGCAGTGTAAATAAAATATCATAGAATGGAACAGATTGGTCTGAGCAGTGGCATAGTCCAACTGCCAGTGAATCCAACATGGTCGAATAAAAGCATATAGCAATATGTTGGATGACAGGAACAATAAAGCTAATTAGAAATATTTTGTTTAATGGTCATCCAACATGGCGGCGATGACGTCAGTTTGGCAAACCAAGAATACTCTGATGTAGATTCATCTTTCCTGGTATTCCACAAATTTTGATAAATTTTAAGCTTTTGTATCTCAGGAAAATTGAAATTATAAATCGTAAGCTTTCGCCAACGTCTTGTGACTTTTGTTCACTTAGCCCGTATCGTACAGTGTCCAAGTCCACAGAAGGGGACGAATGCTTACGATTTAATAATTTTTTTTCCTGAGATACAAAGCTCAAATTTATCGAATTACGAACAATGTAGTTTTTGCCGTATCGAAATATACACTTAATTCTTTTCCATTCGAAATAGCAAATTTTAGAATAGAAATGAGCGATAAAATGCTTTACAAAATCTTCCGTTAAATAGCAAATTATGCATGGTATAAGCAATTATAAATAAGGGGCAGTATACACCACAGGGAGCCTAGGACAAATGTTTGACTGTGTGCTATTTTGCATTTTTATAGTGAATGGTATGGGGATTTACAGTTTGTCTGGGGCTCCATGTGATATCAGGGGAATTTGATGACATTTCAAAAAACCCCAAATGTATATTAACAGAAACCAAAAAATAAATGGTCCAAATTTTGTTATAAATTACCATCCCTAGTGTAGCTAAAACTGTCAATAAGTGTATGGCCATAGATGGACTGGGTCGGAATGGATTGGCACCTTGAAAAAAAGTTGTGGCTAAACGTTTTTCAATGTTACTCGCATTTTCGTTTCCAAAATTCCACTAGAACGGAACGCAGATCATGATTTGTTCCTCTGGTTCAGTTTCTTCTCTAGAATTATTTTTGTAAATAAGTCTTTAAGGTACTGAAGCCACAGTTTTTGCCCAAAAAAGGTCAAAATCCCCGTGTCCTCGATAGCACTCCTAGCCCATTTGCATTTAAGTACATTTCAAGAACGTTTTGTCTTCTTCCGGCTCAGATCGCAGCAAAAATAAAAACGTTCAGTCCTAGCTCAGTCTCAAAACAAAATCAATTTATCGTGATCGTCCACACTAATGCTTTTCGTTTGGCCTCTGGTTTTCGAAACGCCTCCGATTTTACAAAAAACCCATCGTCCACACTGAAAACGAAAACAAAACGCATTAGTGTGGACGGGAGAAAACCGCTACAAAAACAATAAGAACGTCTAAGTTTTGAGCTAAGAAGTTTAAGTGACAACTCAGCCACATTAGCATGACCACTCAGTTGCCATGCATGATCACGACAATTTTTTAAAGTTTAAAAGAATCATGTATGTTTTATAAACAACTAAAAATATATTAATGAACTAAAAAAAATCTCAAAATCAACATAAAATAACCAAAAAAATTTACGATTCGGGAAACAGTGCGAAAATCATCGCCCCTAGTTAGTAATGTACATTTTTACAATTGTGCAATTAACGATCTAATACTTTTACAAGTTCAAAATTATCTGATAGACTGATGGTGCTATATATAATTCCATACATAATATTATAATGTTTGGTAGTCCTATCATAATGAATATTTCAGATCATTGCATTATAGTGAAACAACATAACTTTACTATCGGTTAGAATTATAGGATGATATCACATATAATATTAAACGCCAAATACATTGTTGTGGTGAGCACATTTTTTATGAGTTGAGAGCGGTTTCAATTGAGTATCATAAAAACCAAAAACCAAAGCAATCACAACGACCAAGCAGCAAACAAATGTAAACAACACAAGGAAACCAATGAGAACTCGAAGCAAATACACGTATGTCAAGCGCGGGAAAAACGCGTGTGACCAAGTCTTGATTGGTGTTTTGCATCTGATTGGTTGAGAAGGTGCCGCGCGGGGTTTTTTAAACCAATCACCAGAACATAGCTAATAAGCAAAGCAAAACCAAAACAATTCGGATTAATTTTGACACGATGTGAAAATCGCTCCATCGACATAACATGAACGTAAGGTTACAGTATTATTTGAATGTATAGTCTGTCAAAAACATTCAACTTATTTAGAAATGAGCTTGCTGGTGTTCATGTCAAGTCATTATGCAGGGACTCTAAACATGAGTGTTTAACACAAGGTAATACAAAACATATTTTATGAATCAAATAGTTTTTATTACAAATATATATTGTACTACTTGATTGTTGTCAAAAACATCGTTTTATTAGTACCAACCCCCCCCCCCCCCCCCCCCCCCCCCCCCCAACCCCCTCCCCCCCCCCCTCCCCCCCCCCCCCCCCCCCCCCTCCCAGGAAATTTAAAAAGCTACCTGGGGACATCTAACCCATATAAAGCATTTTCTTGAAGTTGCCTGATGTCTCAATTACGGGCCTGAATACCAAGAAAACAATCTCTATCAACTTTCAAAATTTTCATTACTGTTATGGTTAAACTAATTCTGATTTAGTACTGTGAACGTAATGTAAAGATGATCATTATTTAATAGTTTGTTGAATGTACAGTTCACTCCAGATACTCAAACCCTCGATAATCGGTGAACCTCCTCTAACTCGAAGTAAATTCGTTTGTCCTTGAGGTCATTTTCTTACCTAATTTTACCCTCGATAAACTCGAACTCACGATAACTCAAACGTTAGTCAATTTCCCATGAAGGTTGGAGTTTAATATCGGGAGTCAGCTGTATATAAGCTTACATTACATATTATGCGGTAAATGTTGTCCACGTAGTGACGTATTTAAATGTAAGTCAAACATATCTAAGGGCCTGTTATATGGAGAAAAGTTGTCCCCTGGTAGGAGGGTCACCCTCCAAACCGAGTAAACCCCAGGCGAGAGAACTTTTCATACATTTCTTTATAAATAGCAGCGAACCGTTTCCATGAGAAATCGCAAAGTTGGCTCGGGGGGCAGGGTAACCTGGGCAGACAGTTACTCGCATTGAAGGTAGTGTGAGTGACCCTGGGGGGCGGGCCAACTTTTTTCCATATAAACACTTTGGCTATTGTTGTTTTACCTAACAGGAACAAGTCGGGACATATAGAGCATGCGCTGAACCCGAGAGGGGCCAAGTTTTGGCTCGGTCAACAGGGAAACTTTTTTCATATAAACGCTAGGTAAAAGATGGCTCAAAGGGGGAGGATAACCCTCCGACCAGGGACAACTTCTCTCCATGTAAATAGCCCTAAGCCAGCTATGCAAGTATCATGTACGTTATGTCTGTAGATCAATTAAAGTTTTATTTTAATCAAAGCAAAGCCTCGTTGTATTATCTCGTGTAACAGAGTTCTTGCCTCTGTATTTTTCATTTTTCCAACAAAATACAGTGGAACCTTTATAGCTACGTCCCCGCTATAACGAACGTTATAATAAATCAAAATATTTTCTCGCGCGCGATTGATCTAAGCACGTCACGTGACGCAGCCAAAACTGGGGAATATCCGGGTGATATTTCCCAAGCGATATTCCCCAGTTTTGAAAATTTGCGTTTCACGTTCGCAGGTTCACTTTTCGTCTCAAATAAAACTGATTGTTTTGAACAGACTAGAAATATTTTTGAACGCCAACAGAATTATTTTGATGTTTAACAGCTTGGCCGACCGAGATCTTCCACGGCAAACAGAGCGGCCTTGTGAAAAAAATACTTGAAGGATAATAACTACAATAGCCTCCATTTGGCTTCAAAAATATGCTCGGATATTTGTCCTTGGACATTATCTGTTCCTCGAAGCTCACAGTTTTCCTCGAGCTTCGCTCTCGGAACTGGAACTGTCAGCTTCGAGGTTCGAGGAACAGATAATGTCCGCGGACAAATATCCGAGCATATTTCCTCGCCAAATGGAGGCTATTGTTTATACATCATATATTATGTAAATGTTGTCACGTTGTAACGTATTTAAATGTAGTCAACATATCTAAGCCAACTATGCAAGTATCATGTGCGTTATGTCTGTAGATCAATTAAAGTTTTTTTTAATCAAAGCAAAGCCTCGTTTGTGTATTATCTCATGTATGTATCTCGTGTAACAGAGTTCTTGCCTCTGTATTTTTCATTTTTCCAACAAAATACAGTGGAACCTTTATAGCTAAGTCCCCGCTATACGAGCGATATTCGTTAGCGCGGCCAATTGACGTTACAGTAAAATATATGGAGCAGAACCCTCATATAACGAAACTCCCGTTATAACGAAACACATTTTCCTTTGGCACTTAGATATACACCTATTTCAATTAACGTTGTCGGATAGAAATCGTAAAGCCTACAAGACAAGACCGATTGGTAGTCTGGGTATTCATTATTTGCATATCGGTGGAAAAGAAATCTACAAGTTTTTACTTTCGGACGGATGTATTTGGTTTGCCCCGAATTAGATAATTTGTTTTTCCATGTTTTTTCACTAGCTGATTCTGCTAAAATTAAGTTTGGCTAAAATTAGCTTACTTCTACAGGTTTAAAACAAAAAGGAAACGTTAGAAATAATGTTTTTCATGTTACTTCTCATATGCATTAGTATTCGGTGCTGTGCAGCAGTTTTCTACTTTTACCCATGCTACCTTTTGGTCTTGTCTTGCGGGCTTTTAAAAACATTTCTATCCGACAACGTTAATTGAAATAGGTATATCGGGGTTCCACAGTCTGTAACATTGTCTTGCGCTACCTTGGACTGCATCAGAGGCGTTAAAAAACTCGACATTTTATAGACATTTGAATGATACAGTACGTTTTAATTGAAAGGGATCGATTAATTGAAACTCAATCGAACCCAATCACGTGATTGGAATTGATTAAGTTCGGTAGTAATCTCGTACCCAGATCTCCCTCGGCCACGCAGTGAGACAGTATCAGACAGAGTGGGATCTGGGTACGAGATTAGTTCGGCAGTCGAACCAATCGATCTCGTTCCCAGAGCTCTCGTTACCCTTATCCAGCAGTGGATAGGCAACGAGATACCTGCGTCGCAGACAGACTACACCGCCGGTATACTCCGTCTATATCGAGGATTTTGTGACACGTCCGGCTGCACCGCAGGCTACGATCTTGTAGCCTGAGATCAGGCTCCGAGAGAAATCGCCGAGCGCGGACTGGGGCGGGGAGCCTGATCACAGGCTATGATCTTCATGCATTTATTTGTATCGATGATTCGAATGTCTGTGCATCGTCGGCAGAAATCACAAATATTCCGTGAAATATTACGACTGTGGTTTGACCCTGGTCAACTATTCTTTATCAAGTGTATCATCTGTGGTCTTAAACACCGGACAGTGGATGTTCGATGGGGCAACCTATTAGATCTGACCTTCTCCTAGAGTCTGTGCTAGATTTGGTCAAGAAAATGGAGTGAGCGAAGGAGAGACCCACGCGATAAAAGTATCCTGAAAAAATGCCAAAACTTGCAAGGTAGGCTTTGTATCAATTTATGTTTCACCAAATTCGCGGGCCAAAACATTATCAATTAAATGTAGTTAACAGAAAAGATGATAGAAAATACATCTGAGCTGAATCTTTCTCTCTAAAGCCTTTTGGGCGAGATAGTGGAGCCTCAAAATGGCCCAATTTTGCATTTTTTTACAAACTTGCTTAAGATGTCTTCAGCACCCACGGCCAAAAAGATCTGAAAACGTTAGTCTAAATGTTAATGACATCTTATTTGGCTATAAACCAGGGTCAGCATCCTTCCATGCCTTTAATCACGTCCTGATGATCGCAAAATATCATATATTTTTATCATGGCTAAATGATGAACCTCCCTACTTTGAAATGTTCCTTCTCCTACTCAAAGATAAGATCACTTGTGAGAAACAATTGCATTTAAAAATAATTACTATAGAGACATTTCGATCCAAATGGACAACACTGTGCGAGTAGCCTTACACCCCCACCCCGCATTTGCCTCAGTACCGCGAGCCTTCCTCTTTTTGTTGTGTTTTCTTTGTTCCTTTTTGTTTGTTTTTTTGTCTTTTGCCTAATTTAATTAATTAACTAAAGCCGAATTTACCTACTTATGTAATAAACGAAATTATACTCGTAACATCTATTATGTATTGTATTTTCTTTTTAAGATAATCATTATTGTACTATCTTATGACGTTTTTGTAACATGTAATATACTTTTAATTCATAGGATAAACACTATTGTATTTTTTAACTTACTGTTTGTAATACGTAGTATGTTTGACTGTAGTAGTAGGTAATGAAGTGCTGATAACAAGAGTTTATTTAGTCTTTATTGTAAGTGTTGTAATGTGAGTCATGTTTCAATTAATTAAAAAAAATAAAAAAAAATAAAAACCCACGGCCAAAATATAATTTTCCCCAAACAGGATTTTATGATATTTCGAAACTTCAAGCTCTGCTGCTAATTTGGTTTCTGCGAAGAGAGTGATTCCTGGAGAAATTGCGGATATGGTTATGCTTGTTTTTCCTGCTTGATAAAATGGCTGACGGGCAACATGGTAGATCGACCATTTTTTCCTTGTTCATAACAATCAGAATATGTTTATAGCGATTTTATAAACAAGAAGAGTGGCTCTACACCCTGGTGGAAATTCATTTGAATTGGTTCGCATGCACGCGTGAACCAGACTCGTTTTATTTTTACTTCTTGATCGAGAGTGAATTTTTTTTTCTCAAAACATGGACCTGAGGCTGGCGTGATCATTGCGGTTACATGGCAACAATACATCTGCTGAACCAAATGAGGCTGTTTTTTTCTTTGTTCATACCCCCAGGTAACCTACCTCCACACAAAAAATGAAGGGGGGTTCAACATTTTCATTTCCAACTTTGCTTCACTTTCTCAGAGAAGTACTCTTAACAACTTCGGGACAAAAATGGCGGGCTCATTCTCGTCTCGGAGACGGGATTTCGCCATCAACTGGCATGGTACTTGTTCCCCTAACTGTTTTTCCCCTGACTGTATCAGTCTGTCTAAACTTGCAGCCCTATTCAGTTCAACAAACGTATTTGGGACCAAAAATGAACGTACGCACAAAAGTAACCGTTTTTTAATCCCTATACCTTTTTGAGGCCCTATATGCCACTTGGCACAAAGAAGCTACAACCCCCGTCACATTTAGTTAAAACATATAACAACACTTGAAATAATAAGCATAACAACTACTAAATACTTGTCTACACCCCCCCCCCCCCCCCCCTCCCCCCCCTTCAATGTTGGAAAATTGAAAAATGTAATCGTTTGTCCGTTCAACTGTGTTTTTTCAATATTGCACAGGGGTGGGGGGGGAGAAATGTGTGCAAAACGAGGTGTTCAAACAAATATGACGACGCTTGTAGGTGAAGGTAGGTCTATAAACTTTAACGCGGATTTGACGTTTTGTCCATCAATGGGAACAGGTGTCCTGTGAATTTGCCTTTATCTGAACGGGGAGATTGTAAATCATCTCCTTTCCTTCAGTCATTTGGCTTTCATTTTTAAATTGTCCACTTAAACGTTTTTTGGATTTCGCAAAGATTAGGACCAAATATACCAAGAAAGGACAGTTACGTGGGCAAATTCTGTGGAATACAATACATCAAAAGAGACGTAATATTGTTATTCATCAATCCGTTTTATTTCATCATTTAACAGCAACGCGATAGCCTTGTTTTAATTCCCAAGTTATGGTTTTGAAACCTTAACTTTAAAAACAGCATTAGCTTTGCCTCTCTAATTCTTGACATAAACATTGTTCAGTTCCTTTACTGAACCAAGATATATCCCATGGCCTTGATGTTTTTGTTTCCGTTGTCTCCCTCGTGCTTGGCCACGTTTCCACACGTGTTGCGGGACTTATCTGGATATCCTCCTCTGCCAAACCCGATTATGGAGTCACTGGAATTGCAATCAGTTTCATTATTTCCCTGAATGCCAATTCGTGCTTTTGATAGACCAACGACGACATTAAAACCTTCTTTCTGGCAGTTGTTCTGCAAGGAGGCCTCAGCACCGATCAAATTCTTCCATGCGTCCACGACCCAGTGAGGTGCTGCGGTATCTACCGCCCTGGATCAGGGAATACAGCGAGCTAGCCGTCTTGTTCAGAACAAGGAACCTGGCTTCTTCTCCAGGGATCTTCATGCCTAAGCAGATCTTGGTAAATGGTGTGTTCCAGTAGGTTGGTAGCTTTGTCTGTTTCTGGTCAAAACCAGTCTCCCCTTCAGGGATGCAGTATTCGTTCTTGTTGGTCCAGTAAAATGAACGGTAATGAAACGTATTCTGCAAGATACAGTTAAATAGACTAAAGTCTTTGACATATGTAATGTATGCACTGCAGGAAAATTAATCAGTTCTGAGCATTTTAGAGCACGCTTTTGTAAAAAATTGTGGAAGACGTGGTCTGGTGACCTGGCTGGATCGAGCGGTCCGGGCTCGAGCGATGGGCGGGTTTATTGTGTTGTGTTCTTGGACAAGAAACTCTCACCGGTTCTCTCTCTCCACCCAGGAGTAAATGGTTACCGGCGAAAAAATGCTGGGGTGTACCCTGCGATGGACTAGCATCTCATCTAGAGTGAGTAGCAATACTCCTAGTCAGCTTCATGCTACGGAAACCGGGATAAGCTCCTACAGTGTAGGCCAGTTATTGGCCCGAGTGCGGCTTTACCTTTTGCCTTTCGACAAATTGTCGTAAAGTTATTAATTTTGATTAGGTCAATGCATTATGTTTCAATCTTGTCCAGTTATTACCATCCATACTTCTTTTGGCTTCCTAGGATTTCCACTGTTTCAACACATCATCACGTGGCAAGTTTCTTTCAAAAATTTATTTGCAACAACTGAATCTCTCGGGTCTAAAATACCATGACTTAGCCGGCCCCTTGAGTATTCAAAAGAATAATATGATATTATAACCCAGTCTTAGGGTTGTTTTTGGTGATGGAAGCTGCGTTTCTATTTTCTATAAAAAAAAAAACAGTTGGGAAATGTTTGTACTCGTATTGACTTTTTCATAACCAATGTGGATTCTAATTATTTGGAATGCATGTTGGTCATTCCTTTCGCCATCTTCCAAAGTAGTACGGAAATTTGACCTCACTGCAGGAGTAGGATTATTTACATCTATTTGAAGCATTAGCATTGGAAGTACCTTAGCGCCGTCAATCTTCATGACCAGCGTCCATCCCCCAGCACCACAGTCGCCAAGACCAGCGCCATCCATGTTAGAGTAAACAGGAAGCTTCCCAGTGTTCATCTGGATCGTGTATGCCTTGTTTTCACGTGACCTTCAAAATCAATTGAAACTCTTCATGTTTTAATTTAGGAAATAATTATATTTGTTATTTGTCTTTCTGCCACATTTTAAGCCAAATGAATCCAATACACAAAATACGAAAAATGTTCAGTTCGTATGTGTGTATTATTTTCTTCACGGGAAATGATAGAGACCATAGGGAACAACAACAACAACAACAACAACAGCAATTGAGAACAGGGAGGACTGTCATTTATAAGAAAAACAACTTACCCGTGTTTGTCATAAATCTCTTTGCACGAACTTGGAGCTCGCTCACAGCAGTCGCAGGATATGGGATCTACAGAAACATGCAGTAGTTATAAAATAAAATTGTTCAGTATATTTATATATATATATTATATTTATTTATTTAAAAGTTTATGTATCTTGTGACACTCTTCTCAAGCTAAAGATATAAAATAACCGAGAACCAATTAATACAAATATCTCGAAACGACAAATTGACTGGCACTATATAGAATCACAAAAGACAGAAAACAATGGTTGTACCTTGACTTGTACCGCAGTCCAAATTTTCAACCAGATTGGTAAGATTTGCTAACTTCTTATCTGCATCCTTGCAAAACGTATTGCCAGCATCTGCAAAAATCATGGTAAAATACACCAGTTTACACGCTGTCATTCTTGAACCTTATAACCGTACAAAGGGCTTCTAGCCTGATCTAACAGAAAAGCTAGCTTTCGAGGCGGTTATAATGAAATGAACCCTTCTATTGTTACTAAACATTTTTGCTTACCCTGCACTTTTGCAGTCGAATCGTTTCGGGGTTTCATCGCTGTTAAAGCTGAAATCAAAGTAGCAATGGAGTTCAGTAAAATAGAAAAACATACTGAAATTAGTACGAGCTGAAATACTCGCAATTCGTCTTACCCTGCACGTTTACAGTCGAATCGTTTCGAGGCTTCGTCACTGTTAAAGTTAAAATCAAAGTAGCAATGGTGGTCAGTAAAGTAATAGCGGCAAATGTGGCTATGACGAACAGCATTCGCCGCGGAACAACCATATTGCGTTGAGAGGCATATTCATGTTCTGTTGATGCCTGTCTCGTTTGTTCTGTTCCGGGGGTTGCACTCTCCCTGGATTTGTCATCATAGATTCCTGCCTCAGTCTTTTTTTTGACTGATTCTAAATCGAAAGAAAGAATGTCGGATGTAGAAATTATTCATCTTTCGATGATCGAGCACGGCGACTTCCACTCGCGAAAAATTCTACTGATAGTAAATGAGCCCCAAAAGGGCCTCCACAGACTAGAGAGATAGTTGTCGACAACTATTTAATTGTCGATCATAAAAAGTTGTCAATAACAAAATAGCAGTGTGTGAAGCTAGTTATCGATAACTAAGGGCCTTAGTTATCGATAACTAGCTTCACACACTGGCTATTTTGTTATTGACAACTTTTTATGATCGACAATTAAATAGTTGTCGACAACTATCTCTCTAGTCTGTGGAGGCCCTTTTGGGGGCTCATTTACTATCAGTAGAATTTTTCGCTAGTGGAAGTCGCCGTGCTCGATCATCGAAGGATGAATAATTCTACATCCGACATTCTTTCTTTCGAATTAGAATCAGTCAAAAAAGAGACTGAGGCAGGAATCAATGATGACAAATCCAAGGAGAGTGCAACCCCCGGAACAGAACAAACGAGACAGGCATCAACAGAACATGAATATGCCTCTCAACGCAATATGGTTGTTCCGCGGCGAATGCTGTTCGTCATAGCCACATTTGCCGCTATTACTTTGCTGACCACCATTGCTACTTTGATTTTAACTTTAACAGTGATGAAGCCTCGAAACGATTCGACTGTAAACGTGCAGGGTAAGAAGAATTGCGAGTATTTCAGTTCGTACTAATTTCAGTATGTTTTTCTATTTCACTGAACTCCATTGCTACTTTGATTTCAGCTTTAACAGCGATGAAGCCCCGAAACGATTCGACTGCAAAAGTGCAGGGTAAGCAAAATGTTTAGTAACAATAGAAGGGGTCATGTCATTATAACCGGAGAACCGCCTCGAAAGCTAGCTTTTCTGTTAGATCAGGCTAGAAGCCCTTTGTACGGTTATAAGGTTCAAGAATGACAGCGTGTAAACTGGTGTATTTTACCATGATTTTTGCAGATGCTGGCAATACGTTTTGCAAGGATGCAGATAAGAAGTTAGCAAATCTTACCAATCTGGTTGAAAATTTGGACTGCGGTACAAGTCAAGGTACAACCATTGTTTTCTGTCTTTTGTGATTCTATATAGTGCCAGTCAATTTGTCGTTTCGAGATATTTGTATTAATTGGTTCTTGGTTATTTTATATGATCTTTAGCTAAAGAAGAGTGTCACAAAATACATAACATTTTAAGCTCGGCAGTTTATAAATAAATATAATAATATATATATAAATATATATATAAATATACTGAACAATTTTATTTATTTATAACTACTGTTTCTTTAGATCCCATATCCTGCGACTGCTGCGAGCTCGCTCCAAGTTCGTGCAAAGAGATTTATGACAAAAAAGGGTAAGTTGTTTTCTTATAAATGACAGTCCTCCCTGTTCTCAATTGTTGTTGTTGTTGTTGTTGTTGTTCCCTATGGTCTCTATCATTTCCCGTGAAGAAAATAATACACACATACGAACTGAACATGTTTCGTATTTTGTGTATTGGATTCATTTGGCTTAAAATGTGGCAGAAAGACAAATAACAAATATAATTATTTCCTAAATTAAAACATGAAGAGTTTCAATTGATTTTGAAGGTCACGTGAAAACAAGGCATACACGATCCAGATGAACACTGGGAAGCTTCCTGTTTACTGTAACATGGATGGCGCTGGTCTTGGCGACTGTGGTGCTGGGGGATGGACGCTGGTCATGAAGATTGACGGCGCTAAGGTACTTCCAATGCTAATGCTTCAAATAGATGTAAATAATCCGACTCCTGCAGTGAGGTCAAATTTCCGTACTACTTTGGAAGATGAAGAAAGGAATGACCAACATGCATTCCAAATAATTAGAATCCACATTGGTTATGAAAAAGTCAATACGAGTACAAACATTTCCCAACTGTTTTTTTTTTATAGAAAATAGAAACGCAGCTTCCATCACCAAAAACAACCCTAAGACTGGGTTATGATCATATTATTCTTTTGAATACTCAAGGGCCTAAGTCATGGTATTTTAGACCCGAGAGATTCAGTTGTTGCAAATAAATTTTTGAAAGAAACCGGCCACGTGATGATGTGTTGAAACAGTGGAAATCCTAGGAAGCCAAAAGAAGCATGGATGGTAATAACTGGACAAGATTGAAACATAATGCATTGACCCAATCAAAATTAATAACTTTACGACAATTTGTAGAAAGGCAAAAGGTAAAGCCGCACTCGGGCCAATAACTGGCCTACACTGTCGGAGCTTATCCCGGTTTCCGTAGCATGAAGCTGACTAGGAGTATTGCTACTCACTCTAGATGAGATGCTAGTCCATCGCAGGGTACCCCCCAGCATTTTTTCGCCGGTAACCATTTACTCCTGGGTGGAGAGAGAGAACCGGTGAGAGTTTCTTGTCCAAGAACACAACACAATGAACCCGCCCATCGCTCGAACCCAGACTACTCGATCCAGCCAACGCGGTAACCATTAGGTCACCAAGTCTTCCACATTTTTTACAAAAGCGTGCTCTAAAAATGCTCAGAACTGATTAATTTTCCTGCAGTGCATACATTACATATGTCAAAGACTTTTAGTCTATTTAACTGTATCTTGCAGAATACGTTTCATTACGGTTCATTTTACTGGACTAACAAGAAAGAATACTGCATCCCTGAAGGGGAGACTGGTTTTGACCAGAAACAGACAAAGCTACCAACCTACTGGAACACACCATTTACCAAGATCTGCTTAGGCATGAAGATGCCTGGAGAAGAAGCCAGGTTCCTTGTTCTGAACAAGACGGCTAGCTCGCTGTATTCCCTGATCCAGGGTGATAGATACCGCAGCACCTCACTGGGTCGTGACGCATGGAAGAATTTGATCGGTGCTGAGGCCTCCTTGCAGAAAAAACTGCCAGAAAGAAGGTTTTAATGTCGTCGTTGGTCAATCAAAAGCACGAATTGGCATTCAGGGAAATAATGAAAATGATTGCAATTCCGCTGACTCCAGAATCGGGTTTGGCACAGGAGGATATCCAGATAACTCCAACACGTGTGGAAACGTGGCCAAGCACGGGGGAGACAACGGAAACAAAAACATCAAGGCCATGGGATATATCTTGGTTCAGTAAAGGAACTGAACAATGTTTATGTCAAGAATTAGAGAGGCAAAGCTAATGCTGTTTTTAAAGTTAAGTTTCAAAACCATAATTTGGGAATTAAAACAAGGCTATCGCGTTGCTGTTAAATGATGAAATAAAATGGATTGATTAATAATATATTACGTCTTCTTTTGATGTATTGTATTCCACAGAATTTGCCCGACGTAACTGTCCTTTCTTGGTATATTGGTCCTAATCTTTGCGAAATCCAAAAAACGTTTTAAGTGGACAATTTAAAAATGAAAGCCAAATGAACTGAAGGAAAGGAGATGATTTAACAATCTCCCCGTTCAGATAAAGGCAAATTCACAGGACACCTGTTCCCATCGATGGACAAAACGTCAAATCCGCGTTAAAGTTATAGACCTACCTTCACCTACAAGCGTCGTCATATTTACAATTCTTCGGATGAACCTTTACCTTTGCCAACAAAATAACATTTTTTCCCTAGAAATACTGAAGAAACGACACACGCAACAAGAACAACAGCTCGTTATTAATTATTTTGTTGCTAACAATAAAATAATTAGAATTGAAGCTGACAAGACCAGATGTGTTTGACTGCAATGTCGGTCGCAAACTTGCCTGTGATGGGGGGAGAAGAAGAAACGCCTGTTTTCTATTTCTTAAACTATCAACAAATTAACTAACTTGCGCTATGAAATGCAAATGAATTTTGCTCAACAGAACGACTAATTCATATCTAGCCAGCTGGTGGGTTGGAATCTAGCTAGTTTTTATATATAATACTCCTTTTTGGCAGTTCAGTTGATTGAAATTGGGTTCCTGTAAAAACTTCCGCCATGAAAAAGTTTCATGTAATATATATATTTATTATATGGCAAACTGGTCCACGATGAAAAGGAACATTCTGATTGGTTCCCTGAGCGGTCCGAATTTTGCAATACGGACCGCGAAGATGGACCGCTCACGAACTCATTTCGGCCGAATTCCTTTTATGAAACATTGAACAAAAGAAAACTGTTTTCTATTAAGTAGAAACATTTTTCCTCTTGTCTGGCGGACAATTTTGGTTAAAAACTTTTCGCAAAGCGGCCTGAAAAATGCAAGAATATGCTTAGCTTTGGCGCGCTGCGCGTTAAGCCGAGAATGGTTGCATTAATTTATCAGCAAATTTAAAAAAAAAGCCAGCTTCACACACTGGCTATTTTTGTTATTGACAACTTTTTATGATCGACAACTAACTAGTTGTCGACAACTATCTCTCTAGTCTGTGGAGGCACTAAGTGAGTAAAAACTAGCGCTCCCGCAGTGGTGCAGTCCTGCAGTCCCCGTGGTCGATGAACAATTATTAAGATTATGGAATGAGTAAAACTAGCGTTCCCGCGATCCTGCAAGCCCTGTGGGTCGTTGCATAATGAATATTAAGAGGACTCCACAGACCTAGGCCAAGTTTGTTATCAATAAAACTATATATTTAGTTGTCGTAATAATAAAATTAGTTGTCGATAACAAAAAAAGGCCAGTGTGTGAAGCTACAGTTATCGATAACTACTGGCCTTCAGTTATCGACAAACAAGCTTCACACACTGGCTTTTTTGTTATCCGCCAACCTTTTTATGATTGACAACTAAAATAGTTTAGCTCAACAAACTATCTCCCTAGTCGGGGGGGGGGGGGTGTGGGAGCGCCCTAAGTGAGTAAAAATAACACTCCCGCAGTCATTGGCAGTCCCGTGGGTCGAATGAATAATTAAGATTAAGTGAGGTAAAAAACCGAGCCGGCTCCCGTAATCCTCGTGGTCAGATGAATAATTAAGACTAGTTAGATATATAAAAAAATATATCCGATTTTTTACGATTTTATTTCCTCCGTTACTTGGCGCTTATGTTTTATTTTCGATTGGAGGAAGATATATCGAACGACGAGAAGACAGTGTTTTCGTCCGATTTACCAAACACCTCGCTTTGTATTTTCGACTCTCGGATGAAACACTGTCTCTCGTGTCCAGTGATATATATATAGATGTTATTGAACTAGCGGTGAGCGTCCGTATTGGGAAAATATTGGTCGAGTTTGCTTTTTTTGCAAGTTTTATGGACCGAGCCGAAGGCGTTCCGACGGTCCATAAACTTGCAAAAAAAAGAACGAGACCAATATTTCCCAATACGGACCGAACAAGCTAGTTCCAATAAAGATTTTATTATAAATGGCTTTTTTGTTTAAATTTGCTGATAAATTAATGGCAACCATTCTCGCGCTAACAGCGCGCGCAGCCAAAGCTAAGCATATTCCTTGCATTTTTCAGGCCGCTTTGCCCCCCCCCCCCCCCTCAAAGTTTAACCAAAATTGTCCGCCAGACAAGAGGAAAAATGTTTCTTACTTTAATAGGAAAACATTTTTCTTTTGTTTCAATGTTTTCATAAAAGGAATTCTGGCGAAATGAGTTCGTGAGCGGCTCCATCTTTCGTCCGTCCCGTTATTGGCCAGAAATTCGGACCGCTCAGGGGAAACCAATCAGAATGGTTCCTTTTCATCGCCCTGGGGACCAGTTTGGGGGCACATATAATAAAATATATATATTACATGAAACTTTTTTCATGGCGGAAGTTTTTACAGGCCCCAATTTCAATCAACTGGAACTGCCAAAAAGGA
>MU827335.1:0-44408 GCA_029204205.1 Desmophyllum pertusum | reverse complement strand
ACTGCAAAAAGGAGTATTATATATAAAAACTAGCTACATTCCAACCCTACCAGTGGGCTAGCTATGAATTAGTCGTTCTGCTTGAGCAAAATTCATTTGCATTTCATAGCGCAAGTTAGTTGAAATAATTGTTGATAGTTAAGAAATAGAAAACAGGCGTTTCTTCTTCTCCCCCATCACAAGGCAAGTTTTGCGACCGACAGTTGCCAGTCGCAAACACATCTGGTCTTGTCAGCTTCTAATCTAGATTATTGTATTGTTAGCAACAAATATATTAATAACTGAGCTGGTTTTGTTCTTGTTGCGTGTGTCGTTTCTTCAGTATTTCTAGGGGAAAAATGTTTATTTTTGTTGGCCAAAGGTAAAGGTTCATCCGAAGAATTGTAAATATTGACGACGCTTGTAGGTGAAGTGTAGGTCTATAACTGTACACGCGGCATTTTGACGTTTTGTCCATGCGAGGAGAACCAGGTTTGTCCTGTGAATTTGCCTTTATCTGAACGGGGAGGATTGTAAATCATCTCCTTTCCTTCAGTCATTTGCGCTTTCATTTTTAAATTGGGGGGGGGGGGGTACACACTTAAACGGTTTTTGGATTTCGCAAAGATTAGGACCAAATATACCAAGAAAGGACAGTCTTACGTCGGGCAAATTCTGTGGAATACAATACAATCAAAAGAGACGTAATATATTATTAATCAATCCATTTATTTCATCATTTAACAGCAACGCGGATAGCCTTGTTTTCAAATTCCCAAATTATGGTTTTGAAACCTTGAACTTTCAAAAACACAGCATTAGCTTTGCCCTCTCTAATTCTTGACATAAACATTGTTTCAGTTCCTTTAACTGAACCAAGATATATCCCATGGCCTTGATGTTTTTGTTTCCGTTGTCTCCCCCGTGCTTGGCCACGTTTTCCACACGTGTTTGGAGTTATCTGGATATTCTCCTGTGCCAAACCCGATTCTGGAGTCAGCGGAATTGCAATCATTTTCATTATTTCCCTGAATGCCAATTCGTGCTTTTGATTGACCAACGACGACATTAAAACCTTCTTTCTGGCAGTTTTTCTGCAAGGAGGCCTCAGCACCGATCAAATTCTTCCATGCGTCACGACCCAGTGAGGTGCTGCGGTATCTATCACCCTGGATCAGGGAATACAGCGAGCTAGCCGTCTTGTTCAGAACAAGGAACCTGGCTTCTTCTCCAGGGATCTTCATGCCTAAGCAGATCTTGGTAAATGGTGTGTTCCAGTAGGTTGGTAGCTTTGTCTGTTTCTGGTCAAAACCAGTCTCCCCTTCAGGGATGCAGTATTCTTTCTTGTTGGTCCAGTAAAATGAACGGTAATGAAACGTATTCTGCAAGATACAGTTAAATAGACTAAAAGTCTTTGACATATGTAATGTATGCACTGCAGGAAAATTAATCAGTTCTGAGCATTTTAGAGCACGCTTTTGTAAAAATTGTGGAAGACTTGGTGACCTAATGGTTACCGCGTTGGCTGGATCGAGCAGTTCGGGCTCGAGCGATGGGCGGGTTCATTGTGTTGTGTTCTTGGACAAGAAACTCTCACCGGTTCTCTCTCCACCCAGGAGTAAATGGTTACCGGCGAAAAAATGCTGGGGGTACCCTGCGATGGACTAGCATCTCATCTAGAGTGAGTAGCAATACTCCTAGTCAGCTTCATGCTACGGAAACCGGGATAAGCTCCTACAGTGTAGGCCAATTATTGGCCCGAGTGCGGCTTTACCTTTTGCCTTTCTACAAATTGTCGTAAAGTTATTAATTTTGATTGGGTCAATGCATTATGTTTCAATCTTGTCCAGTTATTACCATCCATGCTTCTTTTGGCTTCCTAGGATTTCCACTGTTTCAACACATCATCACGTGGCCAGTTTCTTTCAAAAATTTATTTGCAACAACTGAATCTCTCGGGTCTAAAATACCATGACTTAGGCCCTTGAGTATTCAAAAGAATAATATGATCATAACCCAGTCTTAGGGTTGTTTTTGGTGATGGAAGCTGCGTTTCTATTTTCTATAAAAAAAAAACAGTTGGGAAATGTTTGTACTCGTATTGACTTTTTCATAACCAATGTGGATTCTAATTATTTGGAATGCATGTTGGTCATTCCTTTCGCCATCTTCCAAAGTAGTACGGAAATTTGACCTCACTGCAGGAGTAGGATTATTTACATCTATTTGAAGCATTAGCATTGGAAGTACCTTAGCGCCGTCAATCTTCATGACCATCGTCCATCCCCCAGCACCACAGTCGCCAAGACCAGCGCCATCCATGTTACAGTAAACAGGAAGCTTCCCAATGTTCATCTGGATCGTGTATGCCTTGTTTTCACGTGACCTTGAAAATCAATTGAAACACTTCACGTTTTTAGGAAATAATTATATTTGTTATTTGTCTTTCTGCCACATTTTAAGCCAAATGAATCCAATACACAAAATACGAAACATGTTCAGTTCGTATGTGTGTATTATTTTCTTCACGGGAAATGATAGAGACCATAGGGAACAACAACAACAACAATTGAGAACAGGGAGGACTGTCATTTATAAGAAAACAACTTACCCTTTTTTGTCATAAATCTCTTTGCACGAACTTGGAGCGAGCTCGCAGCAGTCGCAGGATATGGGATCTAAAGAAACAGTAGTTATAAATAAATAAAATTGTTCAGTATATTTATATATATATATATATATATATATATATATATATATATATTATATTTATTTATAAACTGCCGAGCTTAAAAGTTTATGTATCTTGTGACACTCTTCTCTAGCTAAAGATCAAAATAAAATTGTTCAGTATATTTATATATATATATATTATATTTATTTATAAACTGCCGAGCTTAAAAGTTTATGTATCTTGTGACACTCTTCTCTAGCTAAAGATCATATAAAATAAACGAGAACCAATTAATACAAATATCTCGAAACGTCAAATTGACTGGCACTATATAGAATCACAAAAGACAGAAAACAATGGTTGTACCTTGACTTGTACCGCAGTCCAAATTTTCAACCAGATTCGTAAGATTTGCTAACTTCTTATCTGCATCCTTGCAAAACGTATTGCCAGCATCTGCGAAAATCATGGTAAAATACACCTGTTTACACGCTGTCATTCTTGAACCTTATAACCGTACAAAGGGCTTCTTGCCTGATCTAACAGAAAAGCTAGATTTCGAGGCGGTTCTCCGGTTATAATGAAATGAACCCTTCTATTGTTACTAAACATTTTGCTTACCCTGCACTTTTGCAGTCGAATCGTTTCGGGGCTTCATCGCTGTTAAAGCTGAAATCAAAGTAGCAATGGAGTTCAGTAAAATAGAAAAACATACTGAAATTAGTACGAACTGAAATACTCGCAATTCTTCTTACCCTGTACGTTTACAGTCGAATCGTTTCGAGGCTTCATCACTGTTAAAGTTAAAATCAAAGTAGCAATGGTGGTTAGTAAAGGGATAGCGGCAAATGTGGCTATGACGAACAGCATTCGCCGCGGAACAACCATATTGCGTTGAGAGGCATATTCATGTTCTGTTGATGCCTGTCTCGTTTGTTCTGTTCCGGGGGTTGCACTCTCCCTGGATTTGTCATCATAGCTTCCTGCCTCAGTCTCTTTTTTGACTGATTCTAAATCGAAAGAAAGAATGTCGGATGTAGAATTATTCATCCTTCGATGATCGAGCACAGCGACTTCCACTCGCGAAAAATTCTACTGATAGTAAATGAGCCCCCAAAAGGGCCTCCACAGACTAGAGAGATAGTTGTCGACAACTATTTAATTGTCGATCAAAAAAAGTTGTCGATAACAAAATAGCCAGTGTGTGAAGCTAGTTATCGATAACTAAGGGCCTTAGTTATCGATAACTAGCTTCACACACTGGCTTTTTTGTTATCAACAACTTTTTATGATCGACAACTAAATAGCTCTCTAGTCTGTGGAGGTCCTAATAAGTAAGTAAAAACTAGCGCTCCCGCAGTCATTGCAGTCCCGTGGTCTATGAATAATTAAGATTAAGTGAGTAAAAACCGAGCCGGCTCCCGCAATCCTGTGGTCAATGAATAATTAAGACTAGTTATATATAGAAAAATATCGATTTTTACGATTATATTTCTCCGTTTACTCCTTATGTTTTATTTCGATAGAGAAGATATATCAAACACGAGAGACAGTGTTTCATCCGATTTCCAAACACCTCGATTTGTATTTTCAACTCTCGGATGAAACACTAGGGGTGGCGAATGGTAAATTCGAGACTTTCCGAGACGGCGAGACTAGCGTTTTTCTCTGCCAGACCGACACTTTTTGAATTTTTAAATTGCGAACCGAATTGAGACTTTGAAATGCCTTTGCGAAAAAACGAGATTGCGAGACACACAGAACCTCTCAAGAAACGAGACTGCGAGACCTGTGAAATTCAACTAAAATTTTGCGAGACCTGTAATTTTTGAAAGACCATTCACCACCCTAACACTGTCTCTCGTGTTTGATATATTACATGAAACTTTTTCATGGCGGAAGTTTTTGCAGGCCCCAATTTCATCAACTGAGCTACCAAAAAGGAGTAAAATATTATATAAAAACTAGCTACATTCCAGCCCACCAGCTGGCTAGATATGAATTAGTCGTTCTGTTGAGCAAAATTCATTTGCATTTCATAGCGCAAGTTAGTTAATTTGTTGATAGTTAAGAAATAGAAAACAGGCGTTTCTTCTTCTCCCCCCATCACAAGCAAGTTTGCGACCGACATTGCAGTCAAACACATCTGGTCTTGTCACTTCAATTCTAATTATTTTTTTGTTAACAACAAAATAATTAATAACGAGCTGTTGTTCTTGTTGCATGTGTCGTTTCTTCAGTATTTCGAGGGAAAAAATGTTATTTTGTTGGCAAAGGTAAAGGTTCATGCGAAGAATTGTAAATATCACGACGCTTGTAGGTGACTTTATAACCGTTAACGCGGATTTGACGTTTTGTCCATCGGTGGGAACATGCAGGTGTCCTGTGAATTTGCCTTTATCTGAACGGGGAGATTGTAAATCATCTCCTTTCCTTCAGTCATTTGGCTTTCATTTTTAAATTGTCCACTTAAACGTTTTTGGATTTCGCAAAGATTAGGATCAAATATACCAAGAAAGGACAGTTACGTCGGGCAAATTCTGTGGAATACAATACATCAAAAGAGACGTAATATGTTATTCATCAATCCATTTTATTTCATCATTTAACAGCAACGCGATAGCCTTGTTTTAATTCCCAAGTTATGGTTTTGAAACCTTAACTTTAAAAACAGCATTAGCTTTGCCTCTCTAATTCTTGACATAAACATTGTTCAGTTCCTTTACTGAACCAAGATATATCCATGGCCTTGATGTTTTTGTTTCCGTTGTCTCCCCCGTGCTTGGCCACGTTTCCACACGTGTTGGAGTTAGCTGGATATCCTCCTGTGCCAAACCCGATTCTGGAATCACTGGTAATGCAATCATTTTCATTATTTCCCTGAATGCAATTCGTGCTTTTGATTGACCAACGACGACATTAAAACCTTCTTTCTGGCAGTTGTTCTGCAAGGAGGCCTCAGAACCGGTCAAATTCTTCCATGCCTCACGACCCAGTGAGGTGCTGCGGTATCTACCACCCTGGATCAGGGAATACAGCGAGCTAGCCGTCTTGTTCAGATTAAGGAACCTGGCTTCTTCTCCAGGGATCTTCATTCCTAAGCAGATCTTGGTAAAATGGTGTGTTCCAGTAGGTTGGTAGCTTTGTCTGTTCCTGGTCAAAACCAGTCTCCCCTTCAGGGATGCAGTATTCTTTCTTGTTAGTCCAGTAAAATGAACCGTAATGAAACGTATTCTGCAAGATACAGTTAAATAGACTAAAGTCTTTGACATAGGTAATGTATGCACTGCAGGAAAATTAATCAGTTCTGATCATTTTAGAGCACGCTTTTGTACAAATTGTGGAAGACTTGGTGACCTAATGGTGACCGCGTTGGCTGGATCGAGTAGTCCGGGGGTGGGGGGGGAGGGGTACTCCCTATAATGGACTATACGGGGTCCTTTTTTAGGCTCGAGGTATGTGAAAGGGTAGGGATTTCACGAGTAAATGATATTATTGTTTGGTTAACATCTCTACTGGTATGCTTGATGATTTCTGGTGATATATATTGTTCATTAAGTTCATTACAAGGGTATAGAAAAGGGATGCAGTGCTTCTACTGTAGGTATGTGAAAGGGGTACCATTTTCATAATTTCTATGGAAGGTATATGAAAGGGGTACCATTTTCTATGGAAGGTATATGAAAGGGGTACCTTTTCTGTGAAAATGGTATATGAAAGGGTAAGGGTTGGACCTCTGGGCGGAGCCTCCCCGTATAAAACTTTTGGGTTATCTCTCGGGTCTAAAATACCATGACTTAGCCCTTGAGTATTCAAAAGAATAATATGATATAGGGTTGTTTTTGGTGATGGAAGCTGCGTTTCTATTTTCTAAAAAAAAACAGTTGGGAAATGTTTGTACTTGTATTGACTTTTTCATAACCAATGTGGATTCTAATTATTTGGAATGCATGTTGCTCATTCCTTTCTCCATCTTCCAAAGTAGTACGGAAATTTGACCTCACTGCAGGAGTAGGATTATTTACATCTATTTGAAGCATTAGCATTGGAAGTACCTTAGCGCCGTCAATCTTCATGACCATCGTCCATCCCCCAGCACCACAGTCGCCAAGACCAGCGCCATCCATGTTACAGTAAACAGGAAGCTTCCCAGTGTTCATCTGGATCGTGTATGCCTTGTTTTCGCGTGACCTTGAAAATCAATTGAAACACTTCATGTTTTTAGGAAATATTTATATTTGTTATTTGTCTTTCTGCCACATTTTAAGCCAAATGAATCCAATACACAAAATACGAAACATGTTCAGTTCGTATGTGTGTATTATTTTCTTCACGGAAATGATAGAGACCATAGGGAACAACAACAACAACAACAACAACAATTGAGAACAGGGAGGACTGTCATTTATAAGAAAACAACTTACCCTTTTTTGTCATAAATCTCTTTGCACGAACTTGGAGCGAGCTCGCAGCAGTCGCAGGATATGGGATCTAAAGAAACAGTAGTTATAAATAAATAAAATTGTTCAGTATATTTATATATATATATATTATATTTATTTATAAACTGCCGAGGCTTAAAAGTTTATGTATCTTGTGACACTCTTCTCTAGCTAAAGATCATATAAAATAACCAAGAACCAATTAATACAAATATCTCGAAACGACAAATTGACTGGCACTATATAGAATCACAAAAGACAGAAAACAATGGTTGTACCTTGACTTGTACCGCAGTCCAAATTTTCAATCAGATTCGTAAGATTTGCTAACTTCTTATCTGCATCCTTGCAAAACGTATTGCCAGCATCTGCGAAAATCACGGTAAAATACACCTGTTTAAACGCTGTCATTCTTGAACCTTATAACCGTACAAAGGGCTTCTAGCCTGATCTAACAGAAAAGCTAGCTTTCGAGGCGGTTATAATGAAATGAACCCTTCTATTGTTACTAAACATTTTGCTTACCCTGCACTTTTGCAGTCGAATCGTTTCGGGGCTTCATTGCTGTTAAAGCTGAAATCAAAGTAGCAATGGAGTTCAGTAAAATAGAAAAACATACTGAACTTAGTACGAGCTGAAATACTCGCAATTCGTCTTACCCTGCACGTTTACAGTCGAATCGTTTCGAGGCTTCATCACTGTTAAAGTTAAAATCAAAGTAGCAATGGTGGTCAGTAAAGTAATAGCGGTAAATGTGGCTATGACGAACAGCATTCGCCGCGGAACAACCATATTGCGTTGAGAGGCATATTCATGTTCTGTTGATGCCTGTCTCGTTTGTTCTGTTCCGGGGGTTGCACTCTCCCTGGATTTGTCATCATAGATTCCTGCCTCAGTCTCTTTTTTGACTGATTCTAATCGAAAGAAAGAATGTCAGATGTAGAATTATTCATCCTTCGATTATCGAGCACGGCGACTTCCACTCGCGAAAAATTCTACTGATAGTAAATGAGCCCCCAAAAGGGCCTCCACAGACTAGAGAGATAATTGTCGATCATAAAAAGTTGTCGATAACAAAAAAGCCAGTGTGTGAAGCTAGTTATCGATACCTAATGGCCTTAGTTATCGATAACTAGCTTCACACACTGGCTTTTTTGTTATCAACAACTTTTTATGATCGACAACTAAATGGTTGTTGACAACTATCTCTCTAGTCTGTGGAGGCCCTAAGTGAGTAAAAATAACACTCCCGCAGTCATTGCAGTCCCGTGGTCTATGAATAATTAAGATTAAGTGAGTAAAAACCGAGCCGGCTCCCGCAATCCTGTGATCAATGAATAATTAAGACTAGTTATATATAGAAAAATATCGATTTTTACGATTATATTTCTCCGTTTACTCCTTATGTTTTATTTCGATTGAGAAGATATATCAAACACGAGACTGACAGTGTTTCATCCGATTTCCAAACACCTCGCTTTGTATTTTCAACTCTCGGATGAAACACTAGGGGTGGCGAATGGTAAATTCTAGACTTTCCGAGACGGCGAGACTAGCGTTTTTCTCTGCGAGACCGAGACTTTTTGAATTTTTAAATTGCGAGACCGAATTGAGACTTTGAAATGCCTTTGCGAAAAAAACGAGATTGCGAGACATACAGGACCGCTCAAAACACGAGACTGCGAGACCTGTGAAATTCAACTAAAATTTTGCGAGACCTGTAATATTTGAAAGACCATTCACCACTTCTATCTAATGGAGTTCGGATCGTAACGTGTGTTGCTACCACAAATATCATCAAATTTACATTTACCAATGTTTCTGAATTGTTAACTTCTTATCTTATGGAATTAATATATGCACGTTTTAAACTTGTGACCTCGACGAAGAGTTTCGTGTTCTGTCTCGCGGCAGAAGAGGGCAGCAGTAAATCCGCTAAAACGTCTTACGACTGCTATATGAATTGTGTTCACACCTGCAACGCAAACAAAAACTTAAACCCAAGAACGGGCAGAAAAGAAAGCCAGTATTAATTGCAAATAGTTCTTTATTTAACGCAAGCAACTCAGTAGTAAAACAAACAAAATAAAACCCAAATACCGTCCGATGCCGGCCACTAATTATGCCTGCATGCGTTAGCTGACGTTAGCATTGTACTAGCGAGAAACAGGTTTGATTCTAAAATGTTATTGCCGTAACACGAATGGGTGCTAATGATGAACGGAAACCTTAATTATAATCAGTAAAAAATAGACTAATAAGGGAAGGGATTCACTTTACAAGCGATTTTGTCTTTCTAAGATTTCGAATTTCGAGCTACTCATTTTGTTTAACAAATATGTTGCTTTTAACGAATTACCCTTGATCCCTTAATACAGTCAAACATGTCTGCCTCGTTTCCAGGCGTCGCTCCTTGTTTGAGCGCGGTGCGCGTGGGGAGCCCCGCGCTCCCTGTTTTCCCGCTCGCAACGGCACCTGGGGACGGAACAGCAAACATGTACTAAGCGGACACCCTTTATTAAGCGCCATGAATTTGAATTGGAATTGTTTTTACTTTTTTGCAAGATATCAACACTCCATCCAAGGAAACATAGATCGCTGTACCCGCATGGGTGAGAGTAGTGTCACTGGAAATGGAGCTGGAGAGGGAAGCGACCGAGCGTTTAAAGTCGCCACGGCTCTTCTTGGTCAGAGAATCATGCATAAACATGAGTGATTAGGAGACTGACAATATAAATTAGTTACTGTAAAGGCCCGATCAAACGGTCACAACATTTGTCACAACATTCTCACAACATTTGCTGTGAGCCGATGTTGAGACCGTTTGACCACCCCTCACAACAATGTTGTGACAATGTTGTGACAACATTTCTTTGTTCTTGAAATGTTGTGGCCGTTTGACCGGGCATGGTCACAACATGTCACAACAAATGTTGTGAGAATGTTGCATGTGACCGTTTGATCGGGCCTTAATAATTTGTTTAGAGGGTATATGGGAATGCACCAGTAGATATACGTCGATATTTCCTCAAGACGTTCATTCTAGACTCCCAGTTGTTATAAGCAAATAAATCTTGGTTCTCATTTGTCTGCGCAATGCCGGCGATGTCGTCTGCCTTTCAATTGCCTCAGCTATATCGCAGACGCGCGGTGTTCACTTATAAACATTTTTACCGCCAGCATACCGTAAGAACCCAGGCACGTATGCGAAGCTCAACGTAAGTCAAGTTTGGGTACTCTGTGATTCCGGCACATGCTCTCATGCCGCAGGCATTCCGGAGGCATACATGTAAGATAATCAGGCTTAATATCTATCAGGCTTAATATCTATCTATCTATCTATCTATCTATCTAACAGTCGACCTCGTCAGCTTCTTGGAAAATTTTACTAGGATTTGAAAAACTCACAGTTTAGCGATTGATAACTTACCTTTAGCGCACTAACTAAAACGGAAAATTAAATCTGCCCCTTTGAAAAGGCTTTTAAAAGTTTCAGTTTTCTGTGACTGTAAGTAAGGCTGCTTTTCAATGTTATACTCTGGGGAAAAAAGGTCAGCAACAGGGAGGCAGGAATATAAATTATGTTTTACTTTCAGTCAAGTTTACTCCAAGAAAGTACAAGAACTTTAAAAACATCGACTGACTATAATTTGTATAAGGGTAGCAGAGGGTATTGCGTACACTTGGAGAAAATATTTCTTCATCGAAGGCCGCAGTTACCGTGTTTACCCAAAGTCTATCGTTCTCATTCACTCACGCGGCTCGCTCATACTTAGACCTCTGGATAAGAGATGATCATAGGGGCACTATCACTGGGATTTTTATAGCTGCTTTCTTGGTCAAAACAGTGCTAAAATTATGACTTATAGTACCTTCGCTCACAAGAAATGCCCCTAGAACATCAAGAGGAAGATATCAAGTGTATTGTCGAAGGGAGAGCAAACCGTAATTAGTTTTTAGCGACTTTTCCAAGACACAAGGACAGAAGTTAAAAAAGTCGGGCAGACTTTTTGAAGTTGAGATCAAAAGCTCCTACATGGGTAACTCATGATGGCACTCCTTTTATAGCTTCAGTACACTAGTATAGTAATTTTTAACAAAACTAGATCATTAATGTTTGGTTTCCATTGATGCAAATATGTCTTTTGGCTTTGGACTTTTCGAAGTGATACTCATGATATAGTGCCCCTTTTTAAACTTGTACTTTAATTTTTGAAATTAAATACAGGGGAATCCCCCGGCTCGGAATTCACGAGAAAAGGCGCGCGAAATTAATATACAGCTGTTTTGAGAAGAAGCATAACAGCGTGCGCGACAATGCCGAAAGGTAGTCTGGGATATAAGCAATAATACGTGTTGAACCTATTGGTGGTTTTCATCAACGTTACAAAAACTGTTTGCTTGCATGAACAACATCAGAAAATTAACAGGTAAAATAGCAGGCAGAAATAAACGTTTTGTCCAAATTATAGCTTTGTAGCGTTTTTCATAACCGAGTTATTACCAAACGAATTTTTAGAAAATTACAGTATTTAGTATGCCGCCGCCATGTTTGTGTCCTTCAGAGGGGCACAAATATGGCCGCCATAAAATTTCACAAGAAGTAGAGTAGATTCTACCGTCAATATCATTAGCTTTCACTTCAAATCTGTTTAGTCTAAAAATTTAAAAATGACATAAAAATATCCGTTTTTTGTGCCAGTTCAAAAACACGTTCATCCGGGACTTCACAAATTTCAAAATGCCCTATTTCCAAAACGAAGCACTGGATCGATACCAAACTTTGCATAGAGATTAATGATTTTCATGTCTAGAATATATAAAAATAATAGCTTTGCAGGATTGACAGTTTAGATTTTAGAATTTTGATGACGTCAGATGAAAACAAAGAGGGTGTTTTCTTTTAGCCGGCGCGCAAACATATGTTCATTGGCCATCGCGCTGTAACACCGTGAACATCGATCAAGCAACGGTGCACTACCGACTACCCATGATACCTGTCGGCCCGCTTTTACGCTTATATGCAGGACAACCTTTCTCGAAACAACTATGTATTGCCTCCTATCCCCTACCACCCCTTTCCTTTTTATCTGGTGTAACCATGTAGTATAGTTTGGGTATAGTTTGATTTTAGTAGGATTTGGGGGGTATTCAACATAATGGGAAGATTCGCGGTAAAAACAATTGTTGACGTTACCGTACTACAGACATGTACACGCACTGACTTGTTGTTAAGAAGTTGTTTTAAACATATACGTAGCCTAGTACTGTGTTTCATAATGTTCCTGTTTGCACTGAAGTAGTTTTTCTTTTTCTAAAATGTGGGTGTCTGTTTGTAAGAATGACTACTAGATTTATTGCAGATAGTATGATGAATAAACAAACACGAACATTCAATTTTTACTGTTGTTCTTTGTTATTTTCATTTAACCCCTTTAGGTTGCGCACGGATCGATATTCCGGAGGGAGTGAGCACCTTGGCCGATTCACTCTTTAGTAACCGGCAGTTTGTTTGCAATCAAAGCACCGAATGTTGTCGCTATTTTCCTTCCAAGATTGTTTTGTGGACATGATTACGAAATTGGGTTTTTTTTAAAGTCGGTCTATTATGTACATAAGCTTTTTAGTTGTCAATTATAGCAGATATTGAAAGAAAAGAATATGTTACTAGTGTATTTATTCCGATCAACGTTGCGCTAGTGTCGAGCCAGTATCCTTTTCAAATAGGACTTTAGAGGAAACCATGCGCACTTTCATTGTACAGTATTAAGTTGTGCATTGAGATTTTATCATGGAGGAGTTGTATCAGGGAATCGTAATTAGTCCAAGCAAAACGACGGATGACCAAAATGCACTGAAAATTTCAACGGATTACACCCACCATTTCGACATTGAATACCAGAATAAATTGTTCGACCCGGACAATATATTCTGGTAATTTATTTTGTTATTCAATGCCGATATTGTCGGTGTAATTCGTTGAAATTTTCAGTGCATTTTGGTCATCCGTCGTTTTGCTTGGACTAAGGGCCTATTTACATGGAGAAAAGTTGTCCCTGGTAGGAGGGTTACCCTCCCCCCGAGCCATCTTTCACCAAGCGTTTAAATGAAAAAAGTTGTCCCTGTTGACCGAGCCAAACTTGGCCCTCTCGGGTTCGCGCATGCTCTATATGTCCCGACTTGTCCCTGGTAGGTGAAACAAGAATAGGCAAAGTGTTTATATGGAAACAAGTTGGCCTGCCCCCCAGTGTCACCCTACCTTCAAAGCGAGTGACCCTCCACCCAAGGTCGGTTCGCTGATATTTATAAAGAAATGTATGGACAGTTATCCCGCCCGGGTTTACTCGGTATGGAGGATGACCCTCTTACCAGGGACAACTTTTCTCCATATAAACAGGCCCTAATTATAGCATGTGAATGGGTTTTTGAACCGATAAATCTAATAAGCGTGCACATGCGCCGAACCATGAAACACTCCCTTTAAAGGGAATCTCGGCTGAAAAACAGTTTTGCTCCAAATCATAACTTTGTGTTTGTGTGAAACTGGTTTAGGGGTTTGAAGTCGATAATTATTTAACTGGTTTGAATACTAGGCGATTTGCTTATGCTTTTTCTACTTTCAAATTTCCCGCGCGCCGCCATGTTTGTTTCGTTTGTTTGTTTGATGGGAGATTATGACGTCATTGCGTGGTCGTGCGTTACATTTTGGCTTTCAGTTTGGACTCTATCATTTCGTTGTCGCGTTAGTATCAGCCTTGCTTACTTTATTTGTATTTCTATTTTGGGCTGATTAAATGTTTCACAGATCCTACGTATACCAGTAGCATTTTCGTTCGCGGAATCACGGTCCTTTGCCACTTTAATTCACTTTTAGTTTTCAATACGTCAGCTGAAGTCAGCATTGCGTGAAATTAGAGATATGTACGTGCATCTTATGCGTATTCCGGCTCAATAACCGCGAAATCTTTTTCCGTAGACTCCAAATTGAAATCTCCGACCACGCAGAGGATATGTCCTCTTCCTCACTTTATTCAAGGTATATTGGTATGCTTTCAATGATCTCAATGACCTGCTTGTCCCTTACGCTCCAGGAAGAGCTCTTAGATCTGCAGATAAGTTGCTTCTAAGTCAACCATCATATCGTCTACTGAAAGTCTTATGGTTTTAGAGCGTTCTCAGTATGCGCCCCAATTCTATGGAACAATCTACCGATAGACATTAAGTGCAGCCTTTCTGTCGGAACTTTTAAGCGCAACCTCAAAACACACCTTTTTAACTCGTGAATGCGCGCATGCGCAGAACGAGTTATAGCATTTAGTGGACAAATTCACTCGGTCAATGGGCTGTAAACTTTAATCGCTAATTAATTAATTAAATTAATTTGTGCATTAATTCCCTCTTTATTTATTTTATTTATTTTATTTATTTATTTCCTTTTTTTTTTTGGAAACGAGGGGTTGTTGGATTTGAACCCTCGAAGTCCTGCTTTGTAACTCAGAACCTTACCACTGCGCCACGCCAGCACTTGTTGATTTGGGAAGGTGAAAATAAAACATATAAATACATATGGGGGGGGGGGGCCATTGTGCCATTGTTACTACGCTGACCGAAATTACGACTACTGTAGGCTCAAACTTTGCTTTTCTGGCTCGTTTTCGTTTTTGGGGTGGATATTAACACTGGATAAAACAGGCTACAGGAATTTGTTTTTGTAGTGAATGAATGCCTTAGTTTTCGGGTCAACCGGACGATAGATACAGTGACGTTTTATCTCTGGACACGCTGGATCCATCTGTGCGCGGGAGTTGTCAATGGCGTAGGCGAATCAAGGCGTTTTTCTTTATGCTGCTTCATGTCAATTCATGATTGGGAAGCTTTATGGTTCAAGCAGTTGTGTCACCAGTGAGCTTTCAACGACTTTTGTGTTCCCTGACAAAATATTCAAGACCATCTTAGCGAGAATTCATGTTGCACACCACAAGCTAAGTATTTCCATTTCTTTCGATCAGTAAACAAAACGAACACAGTACCCTCGTGGTTTCTTGTTGGAAGACGGTGTTTCTCTGCTTTTATGATCAAAATCATCATCCATTCTGTGGGCGCCAAGTGTCGCATAGGGCATATTAAATTACGATCAAAATACACCTTCAGTAAGTTCGAAATGGAAAGAAGTAACAGTCAAGAATACTCGATCGCCAAATAAGAGGACATAATTATTGAAGTATTGAAGTCATCCACTCTCAAGACAAGCTATATTCAAACGGCTCGAAAATTGAAACCGAACCTCGTACTTTATTGGAGTTTTCAGGACTTTAATACGAGAACGGTGCCGTTCGGTAAGTGATATTTTTTAATGTTGTTTTTCTTGTTTGATCCCAATTCAAATAATGTTTGTACTCGGACGTATAAAGCTGTACGATTTCGCTCGATGGAAAATTATAGCAGATGAAGCCTCAGCTAAAATTATTTGCGAAAGAAAATTGAAACTTTTTATTTCTGCTTCTAAAAGGAAATGTAGCGTTTATATTCAGAATTATTTGTTGTTTGTTGTTGTTGTTAATTCAATATTCTCTGAGGAGAATTAAACATCTCATCGTGTTTTGTTTCGTGAATAAAGTACCATTTTATCTGGATCAGTGTGTATTTTCTTTATACTAGTTATAGTTACCGCAAAAGTGCCATAGAGGAGCGAATAATTGATAGAAAGCTTTAAAATATATGATCATGAAACATATACGTTTAAATCTGACCGGCATTACATTGTAAGTATTAAGACAACACGAAAGTCCCAGTTTATTTGATGACAAGATAACAAAATTAATACCCCATCCTAAAGTTGCTTAGAAATCGAAGATGTGTCTTGGTTTGCTGAAAAATTCTGTCATTTTAGTTGCATGAATGGTGGAAAGAATTTTAAAATTATTATCGGAACGAGGAAGCGTTGCGTGACGGGGGACAAAAAAAATAAGATTTACCTTTCATTTTCATAGTATCTCAATATGTTTTTTAATAGGAGAGCAAAACCATTTTTGATAATTTAACTGTAGCTAATTTTAGTCCAAGAATTGCAACTTCATAAATAACTGAAGTATTTTTCTTTCCAAGAGTTTCGTGTATGACAGAACTGAAGACGAATGAATGTTTACATATATAATTAATTTTATATTGTGCGTGCGAAGCACAGACTTCACAAACTAGATCAGAACGTTTTGAAATGATTGAAATATTTTATTTCACGAACAGCAACTTGCTTTAAAATAAAACTCAAACCAGTTCGAACATATTGGCCGAATATTTAAACGACGTCTAAAAAGTTAGTTAATGAGGTCTAAATCAACTTATAAGCAGGTCAGTTTTTTAGTCTGTGTTTATATACACCTTCTAAACAGGGTTTACTGTGTTAGGTTGGCCAGTCAGTTTAAAATCGTATAAGGCCATGGTTTTGTTAAACCCTGTCTAAACCTTGTTTTTAAAATATTCTGCCCATAAAGTTGGCGATTATCGAATACCAGTGATTAAAGACTTCTCGTTTGAGTTTCCCTCCTGACCAACACTGATTTGGACGTGAATACGAAATACACCGGCTTGCGTGAATGCCGCGCGGAATCTTATTGTTCTGTTTCGAGAAATAAATCGTTTCCTCAAAATCCCTATTCGAGTCAGACTCAAAACTTGAAAATCGATTCTCGAAAACATCGAAGTATTGTCTTTTATACTCACGTCGAACTAGGACGAGACTGTCAACTTACATTTACCCGGTCACTGCATATTTCTATGTTAATTAATTTCTTTACTTTCCCATTCACGAGTTGGCACATAGTGCCTTTGATTAGATTAGCTTTCTGTTAATTTTAATCTGTTTTAGATATATTATTACATCAGTATTTATTGTGATGAACTATGACTTAGTTATATAGTTTTTGACATCATGTAAAGCGCATTTGGACATTTTCTGGAGAATGCGCTATGAAGTAATAAATTATTATTATGTTATTACACGCGAGTTTTTACTGTACACGGTAAATTATTACAGTTATGATTATTACAGTGTTATGAAGAGACACGCCAAAAAGTTCATTTCTGTTTGTCATTTTTAGCCATCCACCTATCACGCATAGTGTTCTTCTTCCTTCTGAGCACCGATCGCTTGTTTCCGTCGTTCACTGGAAGTGAAGCGAGGCGGAATCCAGTGTCTCTGTCCGTTCCAGTAAGACCTGCGTCACCTGTGAGCTCGTTACGCGGTTCCAACTCGCGGCGGAGATTCCGCCTAGCTTGCCGTCGCTCTTGCTTGTTAACATTAAAAAAACTCAACTGGCGAGTGTTGAGAGGAGCAAAGGAATGTCGAGGGACTTTGAGAATCTCGTCATGTGTCATTCCATCCAAACGTTCAATGATTTCATCGTATTCACCGTGTGTAGGGTCCTCGTATGAAACACAGGTTCTTCGTCCAGTGTTGTTTGGATAACGAATGTCGGGCAGGTCAACGGTGTTAATAAATTGTGCCGGTCGATAACCTGTTTCAGACATGTTTCCTGACAAGCCAGAGAAATGGACCGTCATATGTTCCTCACTGTACTCCTGCCAGTTTGCCCAAATCCTGTCAATGAAGCAATGATGAAGGAAGAATTCGGGAGCGTTAGCTGAAGTCACGAAGCACATGTCGCCTCCCACTCTGCAATGAACTGTATCATGAAGGTTCACTCGTAAATTGAGCTCAAACGCGTTGAAGCCTATAACATTAGGTTGATGAAACTGAGTCAGATAGACAGCTATGATGTCAGGAGGTAAACCTGTGGAAACAAAAATAATCAAACACATTTTTATAGCAAGAAGCTGTTGTATTCTGTCGGCGAGCAAGTACTTAGAGAATTATAGCGGTTTTCGATTGAGTGTCGTAAAACCATAACCAGGGGGGATAGAAACTCCTTATAAATGGTTTGCATAATTACGGACATAGCGGTGCCGGGCAACCGAGTGTGCGCAGTAGCACTCAACTAGTTGCTAAGAGGATTGTCCCACGGGAACTTATTAGCAATAAAAAAGCTTTTCAGGCAAGAAATTCACACCTAAAATTAGTACGCATGATAACAAAAATGTGTTTTTCCTGGGTTGTTTTCGCTCGAAAACGAAGACGTGTTCTTTTCGTTGTTGTCTGATTTCGATTCGCCTCGTGTATACGATAAACATTTTCATCCGACAGCCATTGCGCCAACATTTGGAGGTTACAAACCGTTAAATCGTCTCCTAAGGCACTGTCCATTTGTCTTTGTGCGAAACAGTCCATTTTGCACACAGCCATCGAGTCCCCCGTCGCCTCCCAGACCAGATGGTCCATCATGCCAAATTCTAGTTCTATTAGTGTGCCACGGTGTCAATGAGAACACACTCCAATCCCAGTAAGGAAGGGTAACACTGCAATTAACTCGGCGTAGCAAGTTCTCGTAGCTAAGGATGTACCTGGCAAGCAAAATCACATCAGCCATCTTGTTTTTGACGTCAAAACTAGCACACCGAAGCGAGGCTTGGCATGCTGGCAGCGCGGGGGATATTAAATGCCTCCCCTAAGGTACCGAGTTTGCGAGTGTAAAACGCACTTTTTAAAAAACTGGGGAATATTTCTTTTTGGTTTTTGGGCTACGTCGCGATAGCAAATAGCAATCAATCACGAGAATAAATATTTGATGGATTATAAACTTTTTCGTGATCAAGGGGGCACTATACCAGAAATCTACCTTTTTCATACATTTAGGCACTTTAGTTGAAGCTACATCCAGTGTTCACTCGCACAATCTAAGCAATTCAAAATACAACCTCTTCGTTAATCCTATAGACCTAGTACTGAAGCAGGCAAACAAAGTTTCAATATCGCGGTTCCGTCCTCTGGAACAGCTTGCCTTTGAGCACTAAGTCACAGCCCACTCTTAGCTCTTTAAAATCATGTATTAAAGGTATCAGCACTGGCAAATTTGATGCAGTTTTGGCAAGAAAAAATAAGTGTTATATTCATTCAAAAGGCAACAAAGTTTCCACAAATGATGACTGTATTTACGAGCTGACAGCCACTCGTGTTCGATTCCGCCATTTTGAAGAGGTATCCGCTGTTTAGAAGGCCAGCAGGCCTATAAAACCCCCGAGAGTTTGATTTGTTTATCCGTTGCTAGGTGCTGCACTCGTTCCAGACTTCCGGTTTAGAAAATGTCGACCCTAGAAGACTAGGAACAAGTTTGAGATCAAATATGGCGTCCAAATGAACAAACAGCACTCGGTAAATCAAAACAACCTCGTAAAGTGACTAACAGGAAGAAAAAAGCAAAGAAATGAAAGAAGAGCCTAACGACCGACCCAGTTCCTCGCTCTGGAATAGTCTTCACTTCCGGTAAATGCACAAACTTTGGCTTTGCCGTTCTCGTCTACTCAAAGTTATTTAGTGACAAACTTTATATTTTTGGAAAATAGCCGCACTGAGGAACAAAATATCAAAAAACTAGTGGAAAATAAAAATGGTAAATTTTGCCAGTGCAGATACCTTAATATCTACCGAATTTAATAAATGGTTAGCTTAGGGTAATTTGTATAGATTATACATAATTTTGTAAATAACATATTTAGCTAGATAATTTAATTTATTATTATATATAATTTAATTTAGTATTGTAATTAATTTACTGCTCGATGGATGAACATGCGTGTGAATTGATACCGTGTTTAAATAAAGTTTTATACTACTACTACTACTACTACTAGTATTTTCAGGCCGTCTTAGGTTCGTAGTGGAATTTCCCATGGCCATGAAATTTAAGAATTTTGTTGTTGATGTGTTTATGTGGGAGGAGAAAGGGATTGGGGAGAGAGGGCGGGGGTTTACTGGATTTGATAGAAATTTAATAGGAAAAATGAAGATTTAAAATTAGCATTTAGTTAATAGTTGATAGATGGACACTCAACCCGAAGTGCACCCGTGTCCATTTGTAGTCTATTTGTTAGTATTTTTGTTTGTTATTTTATTTCTCCATTTACTTTCATCACGTTTCATAAAAAGTAACCTATAACTTCACTATAACGCCCCTTAACCGTCTGTTCAGGCGCATTAAGGAGGGCGGCGGGGTAAAGGGAGGGGGGGATTGGAAATCGGAGAGTTCCCTTCCTCCCCTCGTCCTACTACGACTACCGTACGTTGCGCAGTAAGGAGGGCGGCGGGGTAATTGGGGGGGGGGGTTGGAAATCGGAGAGTTCCCTTCCTCCCCTTCGTCCTACTACGACTACCGTACGTTGCGCAGTAAGGAGGGCGGCGGGGTAATTGGGGGGGGGGGGGGGTTGGAAATCGGAGAGTTCCCTTCCTCCCTCGTCCTACTACGACTACCGTACGTTGCGCAGTAAGGAGGGCGGCGGGGTAATTGGGGGGGGGGGGGGGTTGGAAATCGGAGAGTTCCCTTCCTCCCCCTCGTCCTACTACGACTACCGTACGTTGCGCAGTAAGGACGGCGGCGGGGTAAAGGGGGGAGGGGGGTTGGAAATCGGAGAGTTCCCTTCCTCCCCCTCGTCCTACTACGACTACCGTACGTTGCGCAGTAAGGACGGCGGCGGGGTAAAGGGGGGAGGGGGGTTGGAAAACGGAGAGTTCCCTTCCTCCCACTCGCCTTACTACGACTACCGTATGTTGCTTAGTTACCATCGATGCCACGGTAGAAACCAATCTCTCTGGTGAATTCCTGTTGGGAAAAGCCTTTGGTGTGTATCGATAAGCCGTGCATACTCGTCTTTGAATCGAGGATCGGTTGAAACGTTTCTAACAGTACTGACGTAAAGCGTCCGTTCAGCGTCCGTCATGGAGGTAAAATCCTTTCTCAATCTGCAGCAGTTCTTCATGGTTCCATTTGTACAAATACATGATTCTCCACATTGATTGAAAACCTGGGCTCCTTCATCCGTGCAAGACTGGGAGCGGGTTAGAGATATGGTACCAGCTAAAATTCCAAGTGTTTAGAAAAAACAAATCAAAATATCAAATATTTTGGCAAAGAGACGAGGAGGGAGGGAGCGGGGCAATTATTCAAAGGAGGATGTTTAAGGCGGGATTCTACCTGAATGCCATTTTTCCGCCACTTAACATGGGTTTAATGGGAATATCTCGTTCGCGTTTCAAGCAATCCAAAAACTCTCCACTCATCCCATGAATCTATGTTATGGGGTGTTTTGTAAATTTTTGGATGATTTTTGGGTATTTTGGGGAGGAAATAGTTTTTCTCAAAGGAGTTGTAAAATTTAGGGAAATAAGAAATATTGAAGATTTAATGTAGTTTTAAAATTAGAATTTGAAGTTAAAAATTAGTAGATTGACAATTGACGACAGTTGATAACCACGCAAGAGCACCCGCGTGGGTATCAACTGTCTGTTGGTGTTCCAAATTTTTTCTTTTTCTCCTTCTATCCCTTCTTTAAACCTCTTAAAATTTCATTGAAATTCAGGTAGAATCCCCCCTTAAGGACATGTATTTATCAGAATATACTAGATTTAAACCGAAAATACATAGCCAACTTGATTCATAAGAAAGCAAATCAAGTGAAAATGCGCTGATTTCACTATAGTTATAAACATAGAAAAATGTGAAAAAAAATTTCGAAAAAATGTGCCCCCATCTCTGCTCCCCCTACCCCCTCACGGGCTGTAGGATTGCGGAGCAGAGTCTCTGCAGAGTTCCCACCCATACCGGTCCTCCCGCATGGTGGCTCATAAACACTAGTTGTGTTCATTTACATATATATATGTTCCGTCTTAGAATTTCCCTCCCATGTGGGAGGCGTAAAGTACGCTACGCGTACTTTAGCCTCGTTTTGGCGTAAATCTTGTTTTCTCTTTAGAGCTTTGCAAAATTACAGAATTGACCCAGATTTCTTGAAATTATGCGATACTCGTGAAATGCATGTGGAAAGTTAGCACTATTTCCGAATTATTTTGGTTTATCACTTTAAAAACCGCTTAAGGCGGGATTCTACCTGAATGCCATTTTTCCGCCACTTAACATGGGTTTAATGGGAATATCTCGTTCGCGTTTCAAGCAATCCAAAAACTCTCCACTCATCCCATGAATCTATGTTATGGGGTGTTTTGTAAATTTTTGGATGATTTTTGGGTATTTTGGGGAGGAAATAGTTTTTCTCAAAGGAGTTGTAAAATTTAGGGAAATAAGAAATATTGAAGATTTAATGTAGTTTTAAAATTAGAATTTGAAGTTAAAAATTAGTAGATTGACAATTGACGACAGTTGATAACCACGCAAGAGCACCCGCGTGGGTATCAACTGTCTGTTGGTGTTCCAAATTTTTTTTTTTCTCCTTCTATCCCTTCTTTAAACCTCTTAAAATTTCATTGAAATTCAGGTAGAATCCCCCCTTAAGGACATGTATTTATCAGAATATACTAGATTTAAACCGAAAATACATAGCCAACTTGATTCATAAGAAAGCAAATCAAGTGAAAATGCGCTGATTTCACTATAGTTATAAACATAGAAAAATGTGAAAAAAAATTTCGAAAAAATGTGCCCCCATCTCTGCTCCCCCTACCCCCTCACGGGCTGTAGGATTGCGGAGCAGAGTCTCTGCAGAGTTCCCACCCATACCGGTCCTCCCGCATGGTGGCTCATAAACACTAGTTGTGTTCATTTACATATATATATGTTCCGTCTTAGAATTTCCCTCCCATGTGGGAGGCGTAAAGTACGCTACGCGTACTTTAGCCTCGTTTTGGCGTAAATCTTGTTTTCTCTTTAGAGCTTTGCAAAATTACAGAATTGACCCAGATTTCTTGAAATTATGCGATACTCGTGAAATGCATGTGGAAAGTTAGCACTATTTCCGAATTATTTTGGTTTATCACTTTAAAAGCCGCTTAAGGCGGGATTCTACCTGAATGCCATTTTTCCGCCACTTAACATGGGTTTAATGGAAATATCTCGTTCGCGTTTCAAGCAATCCAAAAACTCTCCACTCATCCCATGAATCTATGTTATGGGGTGTTTTGTAAATTTTTGGATGATTTTTGGGTATTTTGGGGAGGAAATAGTTTTTCTCAAAGGAGTTGTAAAATTTAGGGAAATAAGAAATATTGAAGATTTAATGTAGTTTTAAAATTAGAATTTGAAGTTAAAAATTAGTAGATTGACAATTGACGACAGTTGATAACCACGCAAGAGCACCCGCGTGGGTATCAACTGTCTGTTGGTGTTCCAAATTTTTTTTTTCTCCTTCTATCCCTTCTTTAAACCTCTTAAAATTTCATTGAAATTCAGGTAGAATCCCCCCTTAAGGACATGTATTTATCAGAATATACTAGATTTAAACCGAAAATACATAGCCAACTTGATTCATAAGAAAGCAAATCAAGTGAAAATGCGCTGATTTCACTATAGTTATAAACATAGAAAAATGTGAAAAAAAATTTCGAAAAAATGTGCCCCCATCTCTGCTCCCCCTACCCCCTCACGGGCTGTAGGATTGCGGAGCAGAGTCTCTGCAGAGTTCCCACCCATACCGGTCCTCCCGCATGGTGGCTCATAAACACTAGTTGTGTTCATTTACATATATATATGTTCCGTCTTAGAATTTCCCTCCCATGTGGGAGGCGTAAAGTACGCTACGCGTACTTTAGCCTCGTTTTGGCGTAAATCTTGTTTTCTCTTTAGAGCTTTGCAAAATTACAGAATTGACCCAGATTTCTTGAAATTATGCGATACTCGTGAAATGCATGTGGAAAGTTAGCACTATTTCCGAATTATTTTGGTTTATCACTTTAAAAGCCGCTTAAGGCGGGATTCTACCTGAATGCCATTTTTCCGCCACTTAACATGGGTTTAATGGAAATATCTCGTTCGCGTTTCAAGCAATCCAAAAACTCTCCACTCATCCCATGAATCTATGTTATGGGGTGTTTTGTAAATTTTTGGATGATTTTTGGGTATTTTGGGGAGGAAATAGTTTTTCTCAAAGGAGTTGTAAAATTTAGGGAAATAAGAAATATTGAAGATTTAATGTAGTTTTAAAATTAGAATTTGAAGTTAAAAATTAGTAGATTGACAATTGACGACAGTTGATAACCACGCAAGAGCACCCGCGTGGGTATCAACTGTCTGTTGGTGTTCCAAATTTTTTTTTTTCTCCTTCTATCCCTTCTTTAAACCTCTTAAAATTTCATTGAAATTCAGGTAGAATCCCCCCTTAAGGACATGTATTTATCAGAATATACTAGATTTAAACCGAAAATACATAGCCAACTTGATTCATAAGAAAGCAAATCAAGTGAAAATGCGCTGATTTCACTATAGTTATAAACATAGAAAAATGTGAAAAAAAATTTCGAAAAAATGTGCCCCCATCTCTGCTCCCCCTACCCCCTCACGGGCTGTAGGATTGCGGAGCAGAGTCTCTGCAGAGTTCCCACCCATACCGGTCCTCCCGCATGGTGGCTCATAAACACTAGTTGTGTTCATTTACATATATATATGTTCCGTCTTAGAATTTCCCTCCCATGTGGGAGGCGTAAAGTACGCTACGCGTACTTTAGCCTCGTTTTGGCGTAAATCTTGTTTTCTCTTTAGAGCTTTGCAAAATTACAGAATTGACCCAGATTTCTTGAAATTATGCGATACTCGTGAAATGCATGTGGAAAGTTAGCACTATTTCCGAATTATTTTGGTTTATCACTTTAAAAGCCGCTTAAGGCGGGATTCTACCTGAATGCCATTTTTCCGCCACTTAACATGGGTTTAATGGAAATATCTCGTTCGCGTTTCAAGCAATCCAAAAACTCTCCACTCATCCCATGAATCTATGTTATGGGGTGTTTTGTAAATTTTTGGATGATTTTTGGGTATTTTGGGGAGGAAATAGTTTTTCTCAAAGGAGTTGTAAAATTTAGGGAAATAAGAAATATTGAAGATTTAATGTAGTTTTAAAATTAGAATTTGAAGTTAAAAATTAGTAGATTGACAATTGACGACAGTTGATAACCACGCAAGAGCACCCGCGTGGGTATCAACTGTCTGTTGGTGTTCCAAATTTTTTTTTTCTCCTTCTATCCCTTCTTTAAACCTCTTAAAATTTCATTGAAATTCAGGTAGAATCCCCCCTTAAGGACATGTATTTATCAGAATATACTAGATTTAAACCGAAAATACATAGCCAACTTGATTCATAAGAAAGCAAATCAAGTGAAAATGCGCTGATTTCACTATAGTTATAAACATAGAAAAATGTGAAAAAAAATTTCGAAAAAATGTGCCCCCATCTCTGCTCCCCCTACCCCCTCACGGGCTGTAGGATTGCGGAGCAGAGTCTCTGCAGAGTTCCCACCCATACCGGTCCTCCCGCATGGTGGCTCATAAACACTAGTTGTGTTCATTTACATATATATATGTTCCGTCTTAGAATTTCCCTCCCATGTGGGAGGCGTAAAGTACGCTACGCGTACTTTAGCCTCGTTTTGGCGTAAATCTTGTTTTCTCTTTAGAGCTTTGCAAAATTACAGAATTGACCCAGATTTCTTGAAATTATGCGATACTCGTGAAATGCATGTGGAAAGTTAGCACTATTTCCGAATTATTTTGGTTTATCACTTTAAAAGCCGCTTAAGGCGGGATTCTACCTGAATGCCATTTTTCCGCCACTTAACATGGGTTTAATGGAAATATCTCGTTCGCGTTTCAAGCAATCCAAAAACTCTCCACTCATCCCATGAATCTATGTTATGGGGTGTTTTGTAAATTTTTGGATGATTTTTGGGTATTTTGGGGAGGAAATAGTTTTTCTCAAAGGAGTTGTAAAATTTAGGGAAATAAGAAATATTGAAGATTTAATGTAGTTTTAAAATTAGAATTTGAAGTTAAAAATTAGTAGATTGACAATTGACGACAGTTGATAACCACGCAAGAGCACCCGCGTGGGTATCAACTGTCTGTTGGTGTTCCAAATTTTTTTTTTTCTCCTTCTATCCCTTCTTTAAACCTCTTAAAATTTCATTGAAATTCAGGTAGAATCCCCCCTTAAGGACATGTATTTATCAGAATATACTAGATTTAAACCGAAAATACATAGCCAACTTGATTCATAAGAAAGCAAATCAAGTGAAAATGCGCTGATTTCACTATAGTTATAAACATAGAAAAATGTGAAAAAAAATTTCGAAAAAATGTGCCCCCATCTCTGCTCCCCCTACCCCCTCACGGGCTGTAGGATTGCGGAGCAGAGTCTCTGCAGAGTTCCCACCCATACCGGTCCTCCCGCATGGTGGCTCATAAACACTAGTTGTGTTCATTTACATATATATATGTTCCGTCTTAGAATTTCCCTCCCATGTGGGAGGCGTAAAGTACGCTACGCGTACTTTAGCCTCGTTTTGGCGTAAATCTTGTTTTCTCTTTAGAGCTTTGCAAAATTACAGAATTGACCCAGATTTCTTGAAATTATGCGATACTCGTGAAATGCATGTGGAAAGTTAGCACTATTTCCGAATTATTTTGGTTTATCACTTTAAAAGCCGCTTAAGGCGGGATTCTACCTGAATGCCATTTTTCCGCCACTTAACATGGGTTTAATGGAAATATCTCGTTCGCGTTTCAAGCAATCCAAAAACTCTCCACTCATCCCATGAATCTATGTTATGGGGTGTTTTGTAAATTTTTGGATGATTTTTGGGTATTTTGGGGAGGAAATAGTTTTTCTCAAAGGAGTTGTAAAATTTAGGGAAATAAGAAATATTGAAGATTTAATGTAGTTTTAAAATTAGAATTTGAAGTTAAAAATTAGTAGATTGACAATTGACGACAGTTGATAACCACGCAAGAGCACCCGCGTGGGTATCAACTGTCTGTTGGTGTTCCAAATTTTTTTTTTCTCCTTCTATCCCTTCTTTAAACCTCTTAAAATTTCATTGAAATTCAGGTAGAATCCCCCTTAAGGACATGTATTTATCAGAATATACTAGATTTAAACCGAAAATACATAGCCAACTTGATTCATAAGAAAGCAAATCAAGTGAAAATGCGCTGATTTCACTATAGTTATAAACATAGAAAAATGTGAAAAAAAATTTCGAAAAAATGTGCCCCCATCTCTGCTCCCCCTACCCCCTCACGGGCTGTAGGATTGCGGAGCAGAGTCTCTGCAGAGTTCCCACCCATACCGGTCCTCCCGCATGGTGGCTCATAAACACTAGTTGTGTTCATTTACATATATATATGTTCCGTCTTAGAATTTCCCTCCCATGTGGGAGGCGTAAAGTACGCTACGCGTACTTTAGCCTCGTTTTGGCGTAAATCTTGTTTTCTCTTTAGAGCTTTGCAAAATTACAGAATTGACCCAGATTTCTTGAAATTATGCGATACTCGTGAAATGCATGTGGAAAGTTAGCACTATTTCCGAATTATTTTGGTTTATCACTTTAAAAGCCGCTTAAGGCGGGATTCTACCTGAATGCCATTTTTCCGCCACTTAACATGGGTTTAATGGAAATATCTCGTTCGCGTTTCAAGCAATCCAAAAACTCTCCACTCATCCCATGAATCTATGTTATGGGGTGTTTTGTAAATTTTTGGATGATTTTTGGGTATTTTGGGGAGGAAATAGTTTTTCTCAAAGGAGTTGTAAAATTTAGGGAAATAAGAAATATTGAAGATTTAATGTAGTTTTAAAATTAGAATTTGAAGTTAAAAATTAGTAGATTGACAATTGACGACAGTTGATAACCACGCAAGAGCACCCGCGTGGGTATCAACTGTCTGTTGGTGTTCCAAATTTTTTTTTTTCTCCTTCTATCCCTTCTTTAAACCTCTTAAAATTTCATTGAAATTCAGGTAGAATCCCCCTTAAGGACATGTATTTATCAGAATATACTAGATTTAAACCGAAAATACATAGCCAACTTGATTCATAAGAAAGCAAATCAAGTGAAAATGCGCTGATTTCACTATAGTTATAAACATAGAAAAATGTGAAAAAAAATTTCGAAAAAATGTGCCCCCATCTCTGCTCCCCCTACCCCCTCACGGGCTGTAGGATTGCGGAGCAGAGTCTCTGCAGAGTTCCCACCCATACCGGTCCTCCCGCATGGTGGCTCATAAACACTAGTTGTGTTCATTTACATATATATATGTTCCGTCTTAGAATTTCCCTCCCATGTGGGAGGCGTAAAGTACGCTACGCGTACTTTAGCCTCGTTTTGGCGTAAATCTTGTTTTCTCTTTAGAGCTTTGCAAAATTACAGAATTGACCCAGATTTCTTGAAATTATGCGATACTCGTGAAATGCATGTGGAAAGTTAGCACTATTTCCGAATTATTTTGGTTTATCACTTTAAAAGCCGCTTAAGGCGGGATTCTACCTGAATGCCATTTTTCCGCCACTTAACATGGGTTTAATGGAAATATCTCGTTCGCGTTTCAAGCAATCCAAAAACTCTCCACTCATCCCATGAATCTATGTTATGGGGTGTTTTGTAAATTTTTGGATGATTTTTGGGTATTTTGGGGAGGAAATAGTTTTTCTCAAAGGAGTTGTAAAATTTAGGGAAATAAGAAATATTGAAGATTTAATGTAGTTTTAAAATTAGAATTTGAAGTTAAAAATTAGTAGATTGACAATTGACGACAGTTGATAACCACGCAAGAGCACCCGCGTGGGTATCAACTGTCTGTTGGTGTTCCAAATTTTTTTTTTCTCCTTCTATCCCTTCTTTAAACCTCTTAAAATTTCATTGAAATTCAGGTAGAATCCCCCCTTAAGGACATGTATTTATCAGAATATACTAGATTTAAACCGAAAATACATAGCCAACTTGATTCATAAGAAAGCAAATCAAGTGAAAATGCGCTGATTTCACTATAGTTATAAACATAGAAAAATGTGAAAAAAAATTTCGAAAAAATGTGCCCCCATCTCTGCTCCCCCTACCCCCTCACGGGCTGTAGGATTGCGGAGCAGAGTCTCTGCAGAGTTCCCACCCATACCGGTCCTCCCGCATGGTGGCTCATAAACACTAGTTGTGTTCATTTACATATATATATGTTCCGTCTTAGAATTTCCCTCCCATGTGGGAGGCGTAAAGTACGCTACGCGTACTTTAGCCTCGTTTTGGCGTAAATCTTGTTTTCTCTTTAGAGCTTTGCAAAATTACAGAATTGACCCAGATTTCTTGAAATTATGCGATACTCGTGAAATGCATGTGGAAAGTTAGCACTATTTCCGAATTATTTTGGTTTATCACTTTAAAAGCCGCTTAAGGCGGGATTCTACCTGAATGCCATTTTTCCGCCACTTAACATGGGTTTAATGGAAATATCTCGTTCGCGTTTCAAGCAATCCAAAAACTCTCCACTCATCCCATGAATCTATGTTATGGGGTGTTTTGTAAATTTTTGGATGATTTTTGGGTATTTTGGGGAGGAAATAGTTTTTCTCAAAGGAGTTGTAAAATTTAGGGAAATAAGAAATATTGAAGATTTAATGTAGTTTTAAAATTAGAATTTGAAGTTAAAAATTAGTAGATTGACAATTGACGACAGTTGATAACCACGCAAGAGCACCCGCGTGGGTATCAACTGTCTGTTGGTGTTCCAAATTTTTTTTTTCTCCTTCTATCCCTTCTTTAAACCTCTTAAAATTTCATTGAAATTCAGGTAGAATCCCCCCTTAAGGACATGTATTTATCAGAATATACTAGATTTAAACCGAAAATACATAGCCAACTTGATTCATAAGAAAGCAAATCAAGTGAAAATGCGCTGATTTCACTATAGTTATAAACATAGAAAAATGTGAAAAAAAATTTCGAAAAAATGTGCCCCCATCTCTGCTCCCCCTACCCCCTCACGGGCTGTAGGATTGCGGAGCAGAGTCTCTGCAGAGTTCCCACCCATACCGGTCCTCCCGCATGGTGGCTCATAAACACTAGTTGTGTTCATTTACATATATATATGTTCCGTCTTAGAATTTCCCTCCCATGTGGGAGGCGTAAAGTACGCTACGCGTACTTTAGCCTCGTTTTGGCGTAAATCTTGTTTTCTCTTTAGAGCTTTGCAAAATTACAGAATTGACCCAGATTTCTTGAAATTATGCGATACTCGTGAAATGCATGTGGAAAGTTAGCACTATTTCCGAATTATTTTGGTTTATCACTTTAAAAGCCGCTTAAGGCGGGATTCTACCTGAATGCCATTTTTCCGCCACTTAACATGGGTTTAATGGGAATATCTCGTTCGCGTTTCAAGCAATCCAAAAACTCTCCACTCATCCCATGAATCTATGTTATGGGGTGTTTTGTAAATTTTTGGATGATTTTTGGGTATTTTGGGGAGGAAATAGTTTTTCTCAAAGGAGTTGTAAAATTTAGGGAAATAAGAAATATTGAAGATTTAATGTAGTTTTAAAATTAGAATTTGAAGTTAAAAATTAGTAGATTGACAGTTGTGTTCATTTACATATATATATGTTCCGTCTTAGAATTTCCCTCCCATGTGGGAGGCGTAAAGTACGCTACGCGTACTTTAGCCTCGTTTTGGCGTAAATCTTGTTTTCTCTTTAGAGCTTTGCAAAATTACAGAATTGACCCAGATTTCTTGAAATTATGCGATACTCGTGAAATGCATGTGGAAAGTTAGCACTATTTCCGAATTATTTTGGTTTATCACTTTAAAAACCGCTTAAGGCGGGATTCTACCTGAATGCCATTTTTCCGCCACTTAACATGGGTTTAATGGGAATATCTCGTTCGCGTTTCAAGCAATCCAAAAACTCTCCACTCATCCCATGAATCTATGTTATGGGGTGTTTTGTAAATTTTTGGATGATTTTTGGGTATTTTGGGGAGGAAATAGTTTTTCTCAAAGGAGTTGTAAAATTTAGGGAAATAAGAAATATTGAAGATTTAATGTAGTTTTAAAATTAGAATTTGAAGTTAAAAATTAGTAGATTGACAATTGACGACAGTTGATAACCACGCAAGAGCACCCGCGTGGGTATCAACTGTCTGTTGGTGTTCCAAATTTTTTCTTTTTCTCCTTCTATCCCTTCTTTAAACCTCTTAAAATTTCATTGAAATTCAGGTAGAATCCCCCCTTAAGGACATGTATTTATCAGAATATACTAGATTTAAACCGAAAATACATAGCCAACTTGATTCATAAGAAAGCAAATCAAGTGAAAATGCGCTGATTTCACTATAGTTATAAACATAGAAAAATGTGAAAAAAAATTTCGAAAAAATGTGCCCCCATCTCTGCTCCCCCTACCCCCTCACGGGCTGTAGGATTGCGGAGCAGAGTCTCTGCAGAGTTCCCACCCATACCGGTCCTCCCGCATGGTGGCTCATAAACACTAGTTGTGTTCATTTACATATATATATGTTCCGTCTTAGAATTTCCCTCCCATGTGGGAGGCGTAAAGTACGCTACGCGTACTTTAGCCTCGTTTTGGCGTAAATCTTGTTTTCTCTTTAGAGCTTTGCAAAATTACAGAATTGACCCAGATTTCTTGAAATTATGCGATACTCGTGAAATGCATGTGGAAAGTTAGCACTATTTCCGAATTATTTTGGTTTATCACTTTAAAAACCGCTTAAGGCGGGATTCTACCTGAATGCCATTTTTCCGCCACTTAACATGGGTTTAATGGAAATATCTCGTTCGCGTTTCAAGCAATCCAAAAACTCTCCACTCATCCCATGAATCTATGTTATGGGGTGTTTTGTAAATTTTTGGATGATTTTTGGGTATTTTGGGGAGGAAATAGTTTTTCTCAAAGGAGTTGTAAAATTTAGGGAAATAAGAAATATTGAAGATTTAATGTAGTTTTAAAATTAGAATTTGAAGTTAAAAATTAGTAGATTGACAATTGACGACAGTTGATAACCACGCAAGAGCACCCGCGTGGGTATCAACTGTCTGTTGGTGTTCCAAATTTTTTTTTTTCTCCTTCTATCCCTTCTTTAAACCTCTTAAAATTTCATTGAAATTCAGGTAGAATCCCCCCTTAAGGACATGTATTTATCAGAATATACTAGATTTAAACCGAAAATACATAGCCAACTTGATTCATAAGAAAGCAAATCAAGTGAAAATGCGCTGATTTCACTATAGTTATAAACATAGAAAAATGTGAAAAAAAATTTCGAAAAAATGTGCCCCCATCTCTGCTCCCCCTACCCCCTCACGGGCTGTAGGATTGCGGAGCAGAGTCTCTGCAGAGTTCCCACCCATACCGGTCCTCCCGCATGGTGGCTCATAAACACTAGTTGTGTTCATTTACATATATATATGTTCCGTCTTAGAATTTCCCTCCCATGTGGGAGGCGTAAAGTACGCTACGCGTACTTTAGCCTCGTTTTGGCGTAAATCTTGTTTTCTCTTTAGAGCTTTGCAAAATTACAGAATTGACCCAGATTTCTTGAAATTATGCGATACTCGTGAAATGCATGTGGAAAGTTAGCACTATTTCCGAATTATTTTGGTTTATCACTTTAAAAACCGCTTAAGGCGGGATTCTACCTGAATGCCATTTTTCCGCCACTTAACATGGGTTTAATGGGAATATCTCGTTCGCGTTTCAAGCAATCCAAAAACTCTCCACTCATCCCATGAATCTATGTTATGGGGTGTTTTGTAAATTTTTGGATGATTTTTGGGTATTTGGGGAGGAAATAGTTTTTCTCAAAGGAGTTGTAAAATTTAGGGAAATAAGAAATATTGAAGATTTAATGTAGTTTTAAAATTAGAATTTGAAGTTAAAAATTAGTAGATTGACAGTTGTGTTCATTTACATATATATATGTTCCGTCTTAGAATTTCCCTCCCATGTGGGAGGCGTAAAGTACGCTACGCGTACTTTAGCCTCGTTTTGGCGTAAATCTTGTTTTCTCTTTAGAGCTTTGCAAAATTACAGAATTGACCCAGATTTCTTGAAATTATGCGATACTCGTGAAATGCATGTGGAAAGTTAGCACTATTTCCGAATTATTTTGGTTTATCACTTTAAAAACCGCTTAAGGCGGGATTCTACCTGAATGCCATTTTTCCGCCACTTAACATGGGTTTAATGGGAATATCTCGTTCGCGTTTCAAGCAATCCAAAAACTCTCCACTCATCCCATGAATCTATGTTATGGGGTGTTTTGTAAATTTTTGGATGATTTTTGGGTATTTTGGGGAGGAAATAGTTTTTCTCAAAGGAGTTGTAAAATTTAGGGAAATAAGAAATATTGAAGATTTAATGTAGTTTTAAAATTAGAATTTGAAGTTAAAAATTAGTAGATTGACAATTGACGACAGTTGATAACCACGCAAGAGCACCCGCGTGGGTATCAACTGTCTGTTGGTGTTCCAAATTTTTTTTTTTTCTCCTTCTATCCCTTCTTTAAACCTCTTAAAATTTCATTGAAATTCAGGTAGAATCCCCCCTTAAGGACATGTATTTATCAGAATATACTAGATTTAAACCGAAAATACATAGCCAACTTGATTCATAAGAAAGCAAATCAAGTGAAAATGCGCTGATTTCACTATAGTTATAAACATAGAAAAATGTGAAAAAAAATTTCGAAAAAATGTGCCCCCATCTCTGCTCCCCCTACCCCCTCACGGGCTGTAGGATTGCGGAGCAGAGTCTCTGCAGAGTTCCCACCCATACCGGTCCTCCCGCATGGTGGCTCATAAACACTAGTTGTGTTCATTTACATATATATATGTTCCGTCTTAGAATTTCCCTCCCATGTGGGAGGCGTAAAGTACGCTACGCGTACTTTAGCCTCGTTTTGGCGTAAATCTTGTTTTCTCTTTAGAGCTTTGCAAAATTACAGAATTGACCCAGATTTCTTGAAATTATGCGATACTCGTGAAATGCATGTGGAAAGTTAGCACTATTTCCGAATTATTTTGGTTTATCACTTTAAAAGCCGCTTAAGGCGGGATTCTACCTGAATGCCATTTTTCCGCCACTTAACATGGGTTTAATGGAAATATCTCGTTCGCGTTTCAAGCAATCCAAAAACTCTCCACTCATCCCATGAATCTATGTTATGGGGTGTTTTGTAAATTTTTGGATGATTTTTGGGTATTTTGGGGAGGAAATAGTTTTTCTCAAAGGAGTTGTAAAATTTAGGGAAATAAGAAATATTGAAGATTTAATGTAGTTTTAAAATTAGAATTTGAAGTTAAAAATTAGTAGATTGACAATTGACGACAGTTGATAACCACGCAAGAGCACCCGCGTGGGTATCAACTGTCTGTTGGTGTTCCAAATTTTTTTTTTTCTCCTTCTATCCCTTCTTTAAACCTCTTAAAATTTCATTGAAATTCAGGTAGAATCCCCCCTTAAGGACATGTATTTATCAGAATATACTAGATTTAAACCGAAAATACATAGCCAACTTGATTCATAAGAAAGCAAATCAAGTGAAAATGCGCTGATTTCACTATAGTTATAAACATAGAAAAATGTGAAAAAAAATTTCGAAAAAATGTGCCCCCATCTCTGCTCCCCCTACCCCCTCACGGGCTGTAGGATTGCGGAGCAGAGTCTCTGCAGAGTTCCCACCCATACCGGTCCTCCCGCATGGTGGCTCATAAACACTAGTTGTGTTCATTTACATATATATATGTTCCGTCTTAGAATTTCCCTCCCATGTGGGAGGCGTAAAGTACGCTACGCGTACTTTAGCCTCGTTTTGGCGTAAATCTTGTTTTCTCTTTAGAGCTTTGCAAAATTACAGAATTGACCCAGATTTCTTGAAATTATGCGATACTCGTGAAATGCATGTGGAAAGTTAGCACTATTTCCGAATTATTTTGGTTTATCACTTTAAAAGCCGCTTAAGGCGGGATTCTACCTGAATGCCATTTTTCCGCCACTTAACATGGGTTTAATGGGAATATCTCGTTCGCGTTTCAAGCAATCCAAAAACTCTCCACTCATCCCATGAATCTATGTTATGGGGTGTTTTGTAAATTTTTGGATGATTTTTGGGTATTTTGGGGAGGAAATAGTTTTTCTCAAAGGAGTTGTAAAATTTAGGGAAATAAGAAATATTGAAGATTTAATGTAGTTTTAAAATTAGAATTTGAAGTTAAAAATTAGTAGATTGACAGTTGTGTTCATTTACATATATATATGTTCCGTCTTAGAATTTCCCTCCCATGTGGGAGGCGTAAAGTACGCTACGCGTACTTTAGCCTCGTTTTGGCGTAAATCTTGTTTTCTCTTTAGAGCTTTGCAAAATTACAGAATTGACCCAGATTTCTTGAAATTATGCGATACTCGTGAAATGCATGTGGAAAGTTAGCACTATTTCCGAATTATTTTGGTTTATCACTTTAAAAACCGCTTAAGGCGGGATTCTACCTGAATGCCATTTTTCCGCCACTTAACATGGGTTTAATGGAAATATCTCGTTCGCGTTTCAAGCAATCCAAAAACTCTCCACTCATCCCATGAATCTATGTTATGGGGTGTTTTGTAAATTTTTGGATGATTTTTGGGTATTTTGGGGAGGAAATAGTTTTTCTCAAAGGAGTTGTAAAATTTAGGGAAATAAGAAATATTGAAGATTTAATGTAGTTTTAAAATTAGAATTTGAAGTTAAAAATTAGTAGATTGACAATTGACGACAGTTGATAACCACGCAAGAGCACCCGCGTGGGTATCAACTGTCTGTTGGTGTTCCAAATTTTTTTTTTTCTCCTTCTATCCCTTCTTTAAACCTCTTAAAATTTCATTGAAATTCAGGTAGAATCCCCCCTTAAGGACATGTATTTATCAGAATATACTAGATTTAAACCGAAAATACATAGCCAACTTGATTCATAAGAAAGCAAATCAAGTGAAAATGCGCTGATTTCACTATAGTTATAAACATAGAAAAATGTGAAAAAAAATTTCGAAAAAATGTGCCCCCATCTCTGCTCCCCCTACCCCCTCACGGGCTGTAGGATTGCGGAGCAGAGTCTCTGCAGAGTTCCCACCCATACCGGTCCTCCCGCATGGTGGCTCATAAACACTAGTTGTGTTCATTTACATATATATATGTTCCGTCTTAGAATTTCCCTCCCATGTGGGAGGCGTAAAGTACGCTACGCGTACTTTAGCCTCGTTTTGGCGTAAATCTTGTTTTCTCTTTAGAGCTTTGCAAAATTACAGAATTGACCCAGATTTCTTGAAATTATGCGATACTCGTGAAATGCATGTGGAAAGTTAGCACTATTTCCGAATTATTTTGGTTTATCACTTTAAAAACCGCTTAAGGCGGGATTCTACCTGAATGCCATTTTTCCGCCACTTAACATGGGTTTAATGGAAATATCTCGTTCGCGTTTCAAGCAATCCAAAAACTCTCCACTCATCCCATGAATCTATGTTATGGGGTGTTTTGTAAATTTTTGGATGATTTTTGGGTATTTTGGGGAGGAAATAGTTTTTCTCAAAGGAGTTGTAAAATTTAGGGAAATAAGAAATATTGAAGATTTAATGTAGTTTTAAAATTAGAATTTGAAGTTAAAAATTAGTAGATTGACAATTGACGACAGTTGATAACCACGCAAGAGCACCCGCGTGGGTATCAACTGTCTGTTGGTGTTCCAAATTTTTTTTTTTCTCCTTCTATCCCTTCTTTAAACCTCTTAAAATTTCATTGAAATTCAGGTAGAATCCCCCTTAAGGACATGTATTTATCAGAATATACTAGATTTAAACCGAAAATACATAGCCAACTTGATTCATAAGAAAGCAAATCAAGTGAAAATGCGCTGATTTCACTATAGTTATAAACATAGAAAAATGTGAAAAAAAATTTCGAAAAAATGTGCCCCCATCTCTGCTCCCCCTACCCCCTCACGGGCTGTAGGATTGCGGAGCAGAGTCTCTGCAGAGTTCCCACCCATACCGGTCCTCCCGCATGGTGGCTCATAAACACTAGTTGTGTTCATTTACATATATATATGTTCCGTCTTAGAATTTCCCTCCCATGTGGGAGGCGTAAAGTACGCTACGCGTACTTTAGCCTCGTTTTGGCGTAAATCTTGTTTTCTCTTTAGAGCTTTGCAAAATTACAGAATTGACCCAGATTTCTTGAAATTATGCGATACTCGTGAAATGCATGTGGAAAGTTAGCACTATTTCCGAATTATTTTGGTTTATCACTTTAAAAGCCGCTTAAGGCGGGATTCTACCTGAATGCCATTTTTCCGCCACTTAACATGGGTTTAATGGGAATATCTCGTTCGCGTTTCAAGCAATCCAAAAACTCTCCACTCATCCCATGAATCTATGTTATGGGGTGTTTTGTAAATTTTTGGATGATTTTTGGGTATTTTGGGGAGGAAATAGTTTTTCTCAAAGGAGTTGTAAAATTTAGGGAAATAAGAAATATTGAAGATTTAATGTAGTTTTAAAATTAGAATTTGAAGTTAAAAATTAGTAGATTGACAATTGACGACAGTTGATAACCACGCAAGAGCACCCGCGTGGGTATCAACTGTCTGTTGGTGTTCCAAATTTTTTTTTTTCTCCTTCTATCCCTTCTTTAAACCTCTTAAAATTTCATTGAAATTCAGGTAGAATCCCCCCTTAAGGACATGTATTTATCAGAATATACTAGATTTAAACCGAAAATACATAGCCAACTTGATTCATAAGAAAGCAAATCAAGTGAAAATGCGCTGATTTCACTATAGTTATAAACATAGAAAAATGTGAAAAAAAATTTCGAAAAAATGTGCCCCCATCTCTGCTCCCCCTACCCCCTCACGGGCTGTAGGATTGCGGAGCAGAGTCTCTGCAGAGTTCCCACCCATACCGGTCCTCCCGCATGGTGGCTCATAAACACTAGTTGTGTTCATTTACATATATATATGTTCCGTCTTAGAATTTCCCTCCCATGTGGGAGGCGTAAAGTACGCTACGCGTACTTTAGCCTCGTTTTGGCGTAAATCTTGTTTTCTCTTTAGAGCTTTGCAAAATTACAGAATTGACCCAGATTTCTTGAAATTATGCGATACTCGTGAAATGCATGTGGAAAGTTAGCACTATTTCCGAATTATTTTGGTTTATCACTTTAAAAACCGCTTAAGGCGGGATTCTACCTGAATGCCATTTTTCCGCCACTTAACATGGGTTTAATGGGAATATCTCGTTCGCGTTTCAAGCAATCCAAAAACTCTCCACTCATCCCATGAATCTATGTTATGGGGTGTTTTGTAAATTTTTGGATGATTTTTGGGTATTTTGGGGAGGAAATAGTTTTTCTCAAAGGAGTTGTAAAATTTAGGGAAATAAGAAATATTGAAGATTTAATGTAGTTTTAAAATTAGAATTTGAAGTTAAAAATTAGTAGATTGACAATTGACGACAGTTGATAACCACGCAAGAGCACCCGCGTGGGTATCAACTGTCTGTTGGTGTTCCAAATTTTTTTTTTTCTCCTTCTATCCCTTCTTTAAACCTCTTAAAATTTCATTGAAATTCAGGTAGAATCCCCCCTTAAGGACATGTATTTATCAGAATATACTAGATTTAAACCGAAAATACATAGCCAACTTGATTCATAAGAAAGCAAATCAAGTGAAAATGCGCTGATTTCACTATAGTTATAAACATAGAAAAATGTGAAAAAAAATTTCGAAAAAATGTGCCCCCATCTCTGCTCCCCCTACCCCCTCACGGGCTGTAGGATTGCGGAGCAGAGTCTCTGCAGAGTTCCCACCCATACCGGTCCTCCCGCATGGTGGCTCATAAACACTAGTTGTGTTCATTTACATATATATATGTTCCGTCTTAGAATTTCCCTCCCATGTGGGAGGCGTAAAGTACGCTACGCGTACTTTAGCCTCGTTTTGGCGTAAATCTTGTTTTCTCTTTAGAGCTTTGCAAAATTACAGAATTGACCCAGATTTCTTGAAATTATGCGATACTCGTGAAATGCATGTGGAAAGTTAGCACTATTTCCGAATTATTTTGGTTTATCACTTTAAAAACCGCTTAAGGCGGGATTCTACCTGAATGCCATTTTTCCGCCACTTAACATGGGTTTAATGGGAATATCTCGTTCGCGTTTCAAGCAATCCAAAAACTCTCCACTCATCCCATGAATCTATGTTATGGGGTGTTTTGTAAATTTTTGGATGATTTTTGGGTATTTTGGGGAGGAAATAGTTTTTCTCAAAGGAGTTGTAAAATTTAGGGAAATAAGAAATATTGAAGATTTAATGTAGTTTTAAAATTAGAATTTGAAGTTAAAAATTAGTAGATTGACAATTGACGACAGTTGATAACCACGCAAGAGCACCCGCGTGGGTATCAACTGTCTGTTGGTGTTCCAAATTTTTTTTTTTCTCCTTCTATCCCTTCTTTAAACCTCTTAAAATTTCATTGAAATTCAGGTAGAATCCCCCCTTAAGGACATGTATTTATCAGAATATACTAGATTTAAACCGAAAATACATAGCCAACTTGATTCATAAGAAAGCAAATCAAGTGAAAATGCGCTGATTTCACTATAGTTATAAACATAGAAAAATGTGAAAAAAAATTTCGAAAAAATGTGCCCCCATCTCTGCTCCCCCTACCCCCTCACGGGCTGTAGGATTGCGGAGCAGAGTCTCTGCAGAGTTCCCACCCATACCGGTCCTCCCGCATGGTGGCTCATAAACACTAGTTGTGTTCATTTACATATATATATGTTCCGTCTTAGAATTTCCCTCCCATGTGGGAGGCGTAAAGTACGCTACGCGTACTTTAGCCTCGTTTTGGCGTAAATCTTGTTTTCTCTTTAGAGCTTTGCAAAATTACAGAATTGACCCAGATTTCTTGAAATTATGCGATACTCGTGAAATGCATGTGGAAAGTTAGCACTATTTCCGAATTATTTTGGTTTATCACTTTAAAAACCGCTTAAGGCGGGATTCTACCTGAATGCCATTTTTCCGCCACTTAACATGGGTTTAATGGGAATATCTCGTTCGCGTTTCAAGCAATCCAAAAACTCTCCACTCATCCCATGAATCTATGTTATGGGGTGTTTTGTAAATTTTTGGATGATTTTTGGGTATTTTGGGGAGGAAATAGTTTTTCTCAAAGGAGTTGTAAAATTTAGGGAAATAAGAAATATTGAAGATTTAATGTAGTTTTAAAATTAGAATTTGAAGTTAAAAATTAGTAGATTGACAATTGACGACAGTTGATAACCACGCAAGAGCACCCGCGTGGGTATCAACTGTCTGTTGGTGTTCCAAATTTTTTTTTTTCTCCTTCTATCCCTTCTTTAAACCTCTTAAAATTTCATTGAAATTCAGGTAGAATCCCCCCTTAAGGACATGTATTTATCAGAATATACTAGATTTAAACCGAAAATACATAGCCAACTTGATTCATAAGAAAGCAAATCAAGTGAAAATGCGCTGATTTCACTATAGTTATAAACATAGAAAAATGTGAAAAAAAATTTCGAAAAAATGTGCCCCCATCTCTGCTCCCCCTACCCCCTCACGGGCTGTAGGATTGCGGAGCAGAGTCTCTGCAGAGTTCCCACCCATACCGGTCCTCCCGCATGGTGGCTCATAAACACTAGTTGTGTTCATTTACATATATATATGTTCCGTCTTAGAATTTCCCTCCCATGTGGGAGGCGTAAAGTACGCTACGCGTACTTTAGCCTCGTTTTGGCGTAAATCTTGTTTTCTCTTTAGAGCTTTGCAAAATTACAGAATTGACCCAGATTTCTTGAAATTATGCGATACTCGTGAAATGCATGTGGAAAGTTAGCACTATTTCCGAATTATTTTGGTTTATCACTTTAAAAACCGCTTAAGGCGGGATTCTACCTGAATGCCATTTTTCCGCCACTTAACATGGGTTTAATGGGAATATCTCGTTCGCGTTTCAAGCAATCCAAAAACTCTCCACTCATCCCATGAATCTATGTTATGGGGTGTTTTGTAAATTTTTGGATGATTTTTGGGTATTTTGGGGAGGAAATAGTTTTTCTCAAAGGAGTTGTAAAATTTAGGGAAATAAGAAATATTGAAGATTTAATGTAGTTTTAAAATTAGAATTTGAAGTTAAAAATTAGTAGATTGACAATTGACGACAGTTGATAACCACGCAAGAGCACCCGCGTGGGTATCAACTGTCTGTTGGTGTTCCAAATTTTTTTTTTTCTCCTTCTATCCCTTCTTTAAACCTCTTAAAATTTCATTGAAATTCAGGTAGAATCCCCCCTTAAGGACATGTATTTATCAGAATATACTAGATTTAAACCGAAAATACATAGCCAACTTGATTCATAAGAAAGCAAATCAAGTGAAAATGCGCTGATTTCACTATAGTTATAAACATAGAAAAATGTGAAAAAAAATTTCGAAAAAATGTGCCCCCATCTCTGCTCCCCCTACCCCCTCACGGGCTGTAGGATTGCGGAGCAGAGTCTCTGCAGAGTTCCCACCCATACCGGTCCTCCCGCATGGTGGCTCATAAACACTAGTTGTGTTCATTTACATATATATATGTTCCGTCTTAGAATTTCCCTCCCATGTGGGAGGCGTAAAGTACGCTACGCGTACTTTAGCCTCGTTTTGGCGTAAATCTTGTTTTCTCTTTAGAGCTTTGCAAAATTACAGAATTGACCCAGATTTCTTGAAATTATGCGATACTCGTGAAATGCATGTGGAAAGTTAGCACTATTTCCGAATTATTTTGGTTTATCACTTTAAAAACCGCTTAAGGCGGGATTCTACCTGAATGCCATTTTTCCGCCACTTAACATGGGTTTAATGGGAATATCTCGTTCGCGTTTCAAGCAATCCAAAAACTCTCCACTCATCCCATGAATCTATGTTATGGGGTGTTTTGTAAATTTTTGGATGATTTTTGGGTATTTTGGGGAGGAAATAGTTTTTCTCAAAGGAGTTGTAAAATTTAGGGAAATAAGAAATATTGAAGATTTAATGTAGTTTTAAAATTAGAATTTGAAGTTAAAAATTAGTAGATTGACAATTGACGACAGTTGATAACCACGCAAGAGCACCCGCGTGGGTATCAACTGTCTGTTGGTGTTCCAAATTTTTTTTTTTCTCCTTCTATCCCTTCTTTAAACCTCTTAAAATTTCATTGAAATTCAGGTAGAATCCCCCCTTAAGGACATGTATTTATCAGAATATACTAGATTTAAACCGAAAATACATAGCCAACTTGATTCATAAGAAAGCAAATCAAGTGAAAATGCGCTGATTTCACTATAGTTATAAACATAGAAAAATGTGAAAAAAAATTTCGAAAAAATGTGCCCCCATCTCTGCTCCCCCTACCCCCTCACGGGCTGTAGGATTGCGGAGCAGAGTCTCTGCAGAGTTCCCACCCATACCGGTCCTCCCGCATGGTGGCTCATAAACACTAGTTGTGTTCATTTACATATATATATGTTCCGTCTTAGAATTTCCCTCCCATGTGGGAGGCGTAAAGTACGCTACGCGTACTTTAGCCTCGTTTTGGCGTAAATCTTGTTTTCTCTTTAGAGCTTTGCAAAATTACAGAATTGACCCAGATTTCTTGAAATTATGCGATACTCGTGAAATGCATGTGGAAAGTTAGCACTATTTCCGAATTATTTTGGTTTATCACTTTAAAAACCGCTTAAGGCGGGATTCTACCTGAATGCCATTTTTCCGCCACTTAACATGGGTTTAATGGGAATATCTCGTTCGCGTTTCAAGCAATCCAAAAACTCTCCACTCATCCCATGAATCTATGTTATGGGGTGTTTTGTAAATTTTTGGATGATTTTTGGGTATTTTGGGGAGGAAATAGTTTTTCTCAAAGGAGTTGTAAAATTTAGGGAAATAAGAAATATTGAAGATTTAATGTAGTTTTAAAATTAGAATTTGAAGTTAAAAATTAGTAGATTGACAATTGACGACAGTTGATAACCACGCAAGAGCACCCGCGTGGGTATCAACTGTCTGTTGGTGTTCCAAATTTTTTTTTTTCTCCTTCTATCCCTTCTTTAAACCTCTTAAAATTTCATTGAAATTCAGGTAGAATCCCCCCTTAAGGACATGTATTTATCAGAATATACTAGATTTAAACCGAAAATACATAGCCAACTTGATTCATAAGAAAGCAAATCAAGTGAAAATGCGCTGATTTCACTATAGTTATAAACATAGAAAAATGTGAAAAAAAATTTCGAAAAAATGTGCCCCCATCTCTGCTCCCCCTACCCCCTCACGGGCTGTAGGATTGCGGAGCAGAGTCTCTGCAGAGTTCCCACCCATACCGGTCCTCCCGCATGGTGGCTCATAAACACTAGTTGTGTTCATTTACATATATATATGTTCCGTCTTAGAATTTCCCTCCCATGTGGGAGGCGTAAAGTACGCTACGCGTACTTTAGCCTCGTTTTGGCGTAAATCTTGTTTTCTCTTTAGAGCTTTGCAAAATTACAGAATTGACCCAGATTTCTTGAAATTATGCGATACTCGTGAAATGCATGTGGAAAGTTAGCACTATTTCCGAATTATTTTGGTTTATCACTTTAAAAGCCGCTTAAGGCGGGATTCTACCTGAATGCCATTTTTCCGCCACTTAACATGGGTTTAATGGGAATATCTCGTTCGCGTTTCAAGCAATCCAAAAACTCTCCACTCATCCCATGAATCTATGTTATGGGGTGTTTTGTAAATTTTTGGATGATTTTTGGGTATTTTGGGGAGGAAATAGTTTTTCTCAAAGGAGTTGTAAAATTTAGGGAAATAAGAAATATTGAAGATTTAATGTAGTTTTAAAATTAGAATTTGAAGTTAAAAATTAGTAGATTGACAATTGACGACAGTTGATAACCACGCAAGAGCACCCGCGTGGGTATCAACTGTCTGTTGGTGTTCCAAATTTTTTTTTTTCTCCTTCTATCCCTTCTTTAAACCTCTTAAAATTTCATTGAAATTCAGGTAGAATCCCCCCTTAAGGACATGTATTTATCAGAATATACTAGATTTAAACCGAAAATACATAGCCAACTTGATTCATAAGAAAGCAAATCAAGTGAAAATGCGCTGATTTCACTATAGTTATAAACATAGAAAAATGTGAAAAAAAATTTCGAAAAAATGTGCCCCCATCTCTGCTCCCCCTACCCCCTCACGGGCTGTAGGATTGCGGAGCAGAGTCTCTGCAGAGTTCCCACCCATACCGGTCCTCCCGCATGGTGGCTCATAAACACTAGTTGTGTTCATTTACATATATATATGTTCCGTCTTAGAATTTCCCTCCCATGTGGGAGGCGTAAAGTA